>PVJN01009950.1:0-59066 GCA_004026805.1 Lasiurus borealis
AATTCTGGTAGCATGGATTGAACAGTTTTAATTATTTTTTAACTTTATAAAAATTAACTTTATATTTTACTTAATCTAGTTAATAAGCATCTTTAATTGATATTTGTTTGCAACTTTAAAAAGTTAAAAGGTAAAACACTAATATTTTCATTTTTTCCTCAACTTTACGTTGTGTTGGTTATTTTCTTCCTGATTAAAAGTTATTTGGCTAGTGTACCTATTACTTTAAATCAAACTTAAATTTCTTGTTTTATCAAATTATTTTTTCCTTATCTCTTGAAATTATGCGTTCCTACCAGTATCCATTCCACATTCTCCATTCCCTCCCCTCTTCTGCTTTCCTAACAGACATAGCTGTTTTGGAGAAGGACATATAGAGCCTCACAGCAATATGGCACAGAGGATGCTATGTCTGCAAATGCCTTTCCTTTCAATGAATATTATCAGTATGAGCAGATGAATATGTCATTCCAATCTCATTGAAAGAAAGGATTAATAATTAATGAATGCGAAAAACATTTACTATCTCTTCTGTCAAATGTGGTTGTGGTGGTGGTGGTGGTGGTAGTCGTGGGCCACTAAGAAGTATAAGAGTTGAATATCTCCTGGAAGGCTACTTACGGTTATAAACAGAAGTAGACTTAGAATTAAGCTAATGCTGAAAATTGTGAAGTGGACAATCTTTGATGACATTATTGAGGTTCAGATTGTACAATGTTTGGGCACTTCACTAACTCTAGAATTCCAGGCATGTGGAATAATTGATATTTTCATTGCTTAAGAATTTTTATAAGACTCTGTGAAAGACAAATCAGGCATATTAGAATAAAATTATATTAATTCACATTCTTCTTCACTTTACTTCTCAATTTATATTTCATTTTAATTTTTACATTAAGACTATAAACTTCAAATCTACCATTATATGTGTTATTTCTCACAGTTGAGCCATAATTTTTCTTGCATGTGGATTGAATACTTACTTCCTGAGTTTCTGCTGAGATCCTCTTCTTCATTTGTCTGATGCAATTCCTTCAAGTAGCATTTTTTTTTTTGTTTTGTTGGCTTTTAATAATGAAGAAGTGTTCATAGTTGCTATACTCCCAATAATTTCCCACCTGTATATGTGAATAAAATATTTGTTGGAAATGTGTCTTTTTCTTAAGACTAGACTCATGTCATTTGCAACACCCTCCGGTTTCAGATAGTTCCTCCCATGGAGGCCCCGAAAGGAGAGGCCACTCAATTTGACTTCTCATTCTCTTTCCTCTGTTTTATTGGGAGCTTCTGTTTCCTCAGAGGAAGAAAATGTGCAGACCAGGTCATTTTGGTGCTATGTTAAAATAACAGGGAAGGGAAGTTCATCAGGAATCTCCGCAGACCTCTCTTTCCACCTGCTGCTCACCTCAGTTATTTTCTCATTTGTTTTCTGGGTGGCTATGTGTCTATTTAATGTTGAAGAAAACGAGCTCTGGACATTAATGGTCCTTCTCTTTTACATCTCTTGCTTTCCTTAAGCAGAGAATCCCCATTGTGCCAAATACATTGTTATTGTTATTAATAATAATAATAACTTCTTTTTTTCCATTTCAAATTTCATTGTGATTTCCCAGCTGCTCCTGTATGATGCTGCAAAAAAGAAACTAGTGGTCAGTTTTTCAGAATTTCTTTATTCTACTTTGTAGTGCCCATGTGAAGAATATATATAGTGATGTGTGGAGATATGTGAAGTAGAAACTAATGTACTCATTAATGTATTGCCAATTACTTTTTACTTTTGATCTTTGTGTTCATTTCTTAATCATGTCAGTTGTTAGGCTTAGAAGAGTTGTTATTAGGGCTTGCTCCATTCTGCCATCTCAAATAACAGCGTCTGGATTTTGTAAAGAGACCAAAATGCTTTGTGGAGGTGACTATTACAAATCTGTGGAAAGAGAAAGTTATGCATAATATGTGCAATTGTGCTAAAGCGTATGCAGTGAATTGTAGCAGAAATGTTTTGTTCATTTTCCCTAAGAAATTTGTGAGAATTCTCAACTGAAATGGTTGAGGAAATAATAAGTATTAACTTGTCTGGATTTTATTTCTTTTTATGTTGTTTTAGAAGGGAGAAATCATAAATACATCATGTACTCTTCTTTCCATGCTTGTTTTTTTAGGATTATTTACTTCTTTCTTTTTTATTTTTTTATCATCAATGTCACAGTAAATTTGAAATACAAACAAAATGAACTACCACAGTATAAAGCATCTAGCCTGTTTAGATAATCACAGCCCTAACAACTAAATTTTAAGTGCTTAATATTTGTCAGGTACTATGTTTAGTAATTTGCCTATATTATATCTTTAAGTCTTCATAAAAACTACATAATTTACAAGTTTTAATGTTTCTGTGATACTATACAGATCAAATATTAGGAGGTTAGGGCCTTATCTAAGGCACACAAATATTGCTTAATGGAATGTCATAATTTGATTGACCCCAAACCAAAAAAAAAAAAATCAGAAGACTTAGGGGATTACTTTAGAGGAAAGTATGCAAAAGTAGCTATTGTCAACAAAAGAATTGAGATCCTTTTTTAAACTAGAACTTCATGGGTCTAAATAATTTATGTGCCTCAGCTAGATTAGAAAATTCCAAAGGCCATCTAGGAAATTTGGGGGTAACTCGTGGGACTTAGAAAGATACTGAATATGACTGGGTTGGGCAGAGAGGACTTTTCTCTCTGTCACCAGGACTGAGTGCAAGTTTTCCTTGGGACCAGCCCAGGGGAAGGAACAAGTTTGTGACACTAATGAAATTTTGTAAGGGTATAGGGGCAGGTGGCCATCAGCCTGTGCAATGGGGTTCTTCTGAGAACCCTTGTTGTTGGTTTGGGAAAATGAGCATATCCTAAAGACTCATAAGCAAGCTCCCAAATGAATGAAGCCTCTATGTTTGGCTGATGCTAATGGATTATGCAGCTCAGGCTTTCGGCTCACTATGCATTCTATACCCACAACATTTCGTATTTATGTTCATCACTCTCTTAGCTTCATTAAACTTCTAAATATAATTTTATAGAAATTTTCTGAAAATCAGATACTTACAAATTACTAATTTATAAGTGCTCTGGTAGAAATATACCACACATTATTAATCTGCAAAACCAGTTACCTGGACAAATTCATGTAAATTAATGCATTCAGCAAAGTGTTCTGTAACTATTAGTAAAAAAGTACTTAATTTTTGCATCTGTAAATGCCCCACTCCCCCAATTGCAATCCTATCTAATAAAAGAGTAGTATGCAAATTGACCATCAATCCAACACACAAGATGGCCACCCTCATGTGGTCAAAGATGGCTGCCCCCATGTAGACACATGGTGGCTGCCACAAGATGGCTGGCAGGGAAGGAAGTTGGAAGGGTAGCAGGACAGCAGGGGAAAACAGTTGGGAGAGACCTAGGCCTGTAGGGGAGGACAGTTAGGGGGGACCAGGCCTGCAGAAGAGGGCAGTTGGGGGGGAACAGGCCTATAAGGGAGAACAGTTAGGGGTTACCAGGCCTGCTGGAGAGGGCAATTGGGGTACCAGGCAGGCAGGGGAATAGTTTGAAGATGATCAGGCTGACAGGCAGAAGTGGTTAGGGGCAATCAGGCAGGCAGTCAGGCAAGCAGTTGGGAGCCAGCAGTCCTGATTGTGAGAGGGATGTCCTAGATTGGAAGGGATGCAGGCTGGGCTGAGGGACACACGCACATGAATTTCATGCACCAGGCTTCTAGTACAGAAATAATCAGTTTATTTTAATGTGTTTGGCATATGCTGGCTTCCTGCATCACTATGCTGCCAGGAACACTTATGCCTTACACTGAGATAATGCATTAACCATGCTTCAAGCTTCTGTAAATTTTGTATTTTAACATCTACCCTACGTACATATTCTGGACACTCCAGGTTATAGACAACCTGATAATTTAATTGGTCACCTTACCTTGTCCTCTTCACTCCATTGTCCCTCTCCTGATCCCTGGAAAGGAACTCTCTTCCCAGAGGTGCTCTTCAAACACAAACCAATCTCTCCAAACCCAACACAACAACCATGTCCTTTATTTTATTCTCACTGGACCACTATTTACCCATTCTAGTCACCCTAGGGATAAGTATCAGGCAACTAGGCACAATTGCTATGTAACAGAGTCCACTGGGATCATTTAAGTAAGCCAATTCTAAACATGGTTAATCTGCCTTGCGTATTCCTTCTTAAGGAAACTACAACAAAGATTTTTGCCCAAGATCCCCCCTCTCTCTCTTCTCCTGATGGACCCCAATATTTCCTTGTATCTCCAAACCCTTTGTTTGTCTTCACATGCCAACTCTGTGCTCCCCCTTCTTGGCAACTGTAACAAACTATCTTTTCAATGGAAGTGTTTCCTGAGCTTTTGTCCTTACTATATCTTACATTTTCTATTAATACCCGATATTAAAAACAGCTCTGTCGTGACATTTTCCTTCAGACTCTCAAGACAGTGTTTGCCTCATCCTTGTACTAAAGGCCTGGTGGATGAAATTCTTGCATGGGATTGGGGTAGGGGCACAGCTTGGCCTGCACTCTCTTCAGTCCAGGACCCCTTGGGTAATGTTTGACTGCTGGTTTAGGCCCTTATGGGATCAGGCCTAAACTGGCAGTTGGACATCCCTCTCAAAATCTGGGACTGATGGCTCCTAACCATTCCCCTGACTGCCTAATCACCACTAACTGCCTCTGCCTTCCAGCCTGATCACCCCTAACTTCTCCCCTGCCTGCCTGATCACCCCTAACTGCCTCTGCCTGCTGACCTGGTCACCCCTAACTGCCCTCCCCTGCTGGCCTGATCACCCCTAACTGTCTCTACCTAGGCCCCTGCCACCATGGCTTTGTCTGAAAGGCCGTCTGGATGGATGTCCAGAAGACATCCAGTCTAATTAGCATATTACCATTTTATTAGCATAGATTTTTCTGTCTCATTGGCATTTTCTTTGATACACTGTGATGAAGGGTAGGACATGTAAATTCCAGTTGTATATGAAATTTCATATTCACATGTACATGTGAATTCACATTGTATATGAAATTTTCATTAATTATAGGTTTAAATGAAGTTATGAAGAATAATACAGAGATCCCCGTATCCATTCTCCAATGGTAGGTAACATTTTGCAATACTGTGTGTAGTACAGTATCACAAATAGCATTTGACATTGATGCCATCCTCTAATCTTTGTTTTATAAAACATACTTTTTGAGCATTTATTCTATAAAATAAGAAGGCTAATATGCAAACTGACCAAACTATGGAATGGCAGGTAGCTATGATATGCACTAACCACCAGGGGGCATATGCTTGACACAGGAGCTTCCCCCTAGTGGTCAGTGTGCTCCCACAGGGGGAGCACTGCTCAACCAAAAACCCTGAGCTGGGCTCACAACTCTTGGGGCATAGCAGCAGTGGAAGGATCCTCTCTGTCCCCCGCCTGAGTACATGAATTTCATGCACCAGGCCTCTAGTTGTAGATATAAGCTGAAATCCCAACATGGGTATCATTGACTATTAAAATTATATGGTCAATATGTGAATTGAACTACCATGTAAAAGGACTGAAATGTTCAAAACTGTATTCAGACATGGTTTAAATTTGTAAATAGATATTGATTTGGGAATCAATTCCAATTTTGGACATTTGTTCCCGCCATCTCAATTCTTGAACCTTCAGGTAAGTGTTTTGATAAACTTGATAAATCTAAGCTTTTTGCTGCCAAAGCATTTTACTATTCCAAGTTGCCTATAACTCTATGAGGAGAAGAAGAAATCTGATATTCAGTGAAGAAAAAACAACAACTCCATTTAGCATTCTTACCTAAACTATGGTCAAACTTCAGTGCTAAAACAAATTCCTCCTTACTTAGAGACTTTCTTTTCAGTTTTGTAACCTTATTCTTTGCTTCTTTTATTTCCTTTTGGACTGTTCCCTCACACTATCCTATTAATAAAAGCCTATGTGGTCATCACGCCCTCTCACTGTGATGTCCTCATGCTGCAATGAGAGATCACCAGGAGGCTGCGTGTGCAGTGGGTGCATGCGGGTGAGTGGGGGCTTGATGCTGCATGTGCGGCATGGAGGTGGGTCTCGAGGCTCCACGCAACACAGAGGCAGGACCTCTGGCTATGGCCTACCTCTTTGGGGCACTCCATGGAGGAGCCCCAGATGGGTGAGAGAGGACTACCTCCTTGGAGTGATTGATCACTGTGAGAGGGCACAGGACCATATGGGGATTCCTCCAAACCCCTGAGTGCACGAATTTTGTGCACTGGGCCTCTAGTAGTTTGGTATATTTGGTCTCAGATTTAGGAAAAAAGAAGCAATCTTCATTTTTAATTGTTTTCTCTTTTGCTTTATGTAAGATGTAACATTATAAGTAAATATGCAAATCTGAGAGGCTGAAATTTTCTCATGTTACCAGTTCTTAAAGATTATTTATTGAAATGAGTTCTTCTTTGCTTTATATGACACTAACACAGGACAGTACTAGCAGTACTTTACTTCCACAAACTATAATTGTCTTTTCTTTCTCTGTACTCAGTGAAAAATGAAAAGCTAAATGAATTTTTCCCTTTGTGGATTTCTGAGCATCTGTGTCCAAATGTACCAAAAGCATAAATTGACTTTATATAACTTTGGTAATCTTAAAATGAAGGTATTTACTTTGATAGTCTAATTTACTTACAATTCTGCTCAAAAGCTAGATCAAATATTTTATTTTTTAATACTTCCTTTGAACAGAATTGGATATTAACATTGTTTGATGTAAAGGAGAAAGTGTCTTTGAATCAAGTGAAGACAAGTAGCTAATATTATTCATCCTTCAAAGTAAATAGTATCTTGGGAACTATTTTCTTCCTGGAAAGCTTTAAAATCCGAAAGAGCCAGGTTTTAGGTGGTTAATTCCTCCAAGTTCAGACTGTAGTACCATTGCAATTCCCTAGTTTTCTTAGTGTTGATTTGTGCTGTAGCTTTTTACAGTTTAGTTCTGAGATATATATTTCCTTATACTGATAGCATTATTTTATTTTATTTTTTTAAATATATTTTATTGATTTTTTACAGAGAGGAAGGGAGAGAGATAGAAAGTCAGAGACACCGATGAGAGACAGACATCGATCAGCCGCCTCCTGCACGCCCCACAGTGGAGATGTGCCCGCAACCAATGTACATGCCCTTAACCGGAATCGACCCCAGGACCCCTCAGTCCCCAGGCCAACACTCTATCCACTGAGCCAAACCAGTTTCGGCTGATAGCATTATTTTTCAATTATGTCCTTAAAGTAACAAATGTGTTATCCTATTTTTTATAAATTTAAGAAAATAAGAAAATATATACTGACTACTCAGAGATATTTTAGCTGTTACAGTAGACCAGTGGTTGGCAAACTCATTAGTCAACAGAGCCAAATATCAATAGTACAATGATTGAAATTTCTTTTGAGAGCCAAATTTTTTAAACTTAAAATTTCTTATAATGCCACTTCTTCAAAATAGACTTGCCCAGGCTGTGGTATTTTGTGGAAGAGCCACACTCAAGGGGCCAAAGAGCTGCATGTGGCTTGCGAGCCGCAGTTTGCCAACCAGGGCATTAGACTAATATAGGTGGGCATGTCTTCCAAGTCAGTGAACTCCTACATATTAGTAGTTAGTTGAATTTTTGTCATGGTTAGAATATTTTATGTAGCTATTTAGTGGTTAAAATGGAGTCATCTTAACTGATTTTTTCAAAATATTAAAACCATTTCCCTGCTTTTATAAAAGCCTTAGTAGGGGAGCACAAATTAATTGAGTTTGAGTCCTTTTCAAGGTCATTAAACATGTATCATTTTAGGAGACAGGACAGATTGAACTGATGCAAGATGAATTCTTATTATTTGAAGACAAGATGTTTGTAAGTAAGAGAGAAATCCTTTGTCCCAGATAAAAAGAAAATTATATATACCATTGAAAGTATGTTCTCCATTTAGTTCTTTTCAAAAAGGGCTAAATTGATTTAAATAGCCCAAAGTATTGACTACATTTAGAGAAGATTGCAGGGATCATGCTGATCTAATTAGCAAATTGCTTGCTTTTAATATGTCATTTTCCTTTTTATTAGCCAATTGGAAAGAATATATTATCAAAGGGAAACTTGCTTTTCTTTTTGTATGTAGCACTCTTGCCCCATGTTCCCTAGGCTCTGCTGCCACCGTTCTATAATAATCTTTTTGAATATGAATGAGTTCCTTGATTCTTTCTCCTAGTTCACCTTCCCTGGGTAGGGGAGATAGCACCCCACCCTATTATTTAGTAAATTACTACTCTGGGAAATGGAATGCCACCTAGAGCATTAAATCTCAAAGATTTAATGCACTTTCAAAAAACTTACCAGGAGTTCTTTGAACCCTGGATTCTTTAAGCAAGCTTAGGAAAAATATAACTAATGAAAGTGTTCATACAACACTCATTTTGTGAAATATCAGTGCAACGTTTAATGATAACACACTCAGAGCAATTTGAATAATTTTACTTAAACAGAAAATTTTAAATAGTTATCTAAAACTGTTCCATTCTGGACACTGCTTGGCACTATTGAGGCATTTGTGTAATGAGCTTTGTATATCCACTACAAGTCATGCTGATAAGACTCAAGTGCTCCCTGATGCCCACTGGCTTTACTTTTTAATATATATATATATATATATATATATATATATATATATATATATATATATATATATATTATTGAAAGTGTTACAGATGTCCTCATTTTTCTCCCATTAACCTCCTCCTCATGCCTCCCCTGACTTATTATTTGTCCATGAGCTATGTATATATGCATGTAAGTTATTTGGTTAATATCTTCCTGGCATCATCTCTCTCCCACTCCCCCTACCCACTACTTTACTCTGAAATATGTCAGACTGTTGTATGCGTCAAAGCCTCTGAATCTATTTTGTTCATCAGTTTATTTTATTCATTGGATTAAACATATAAGTGAGATCATGTAATACTTTCTCTGATTAACTGATTTCACTAAGAATAATACTCTCAAGGTCCCTCCATGCTACCTCAAAGGGTAAGAGATCCTTCTTTTTGATAGCTGCATAGTATTCCATGGTGTAAATATACCACATCTTTTGTGTCCGCTCATTTACTGTTGGACACTTGGGGTGTTTCCAGATCTTAGCTATTGTTAGTAATGTTGCTATGAAAATAGAGGTGCATATCTTCTTTCTGATTGGTGTTTCAGGTTTCTAGAATATATGCCTGGAAGTAGGATCACTAGGTTAAATGACAGTTCAAATTTATTTATATTTTTAGGAAATTCCATACTGTTTTCCAAATTATCTTTATTTGCAGTTGACATGATATTATACATAGAAAACCCTAAAGAATCCACCAAAAAGTACTAGATTTAGTTAATGAATTCAGCAATGTAGCAGGATACAAAATTAATACCCAGAAATGGATGGCATTTTTATACAACAATAATGATCTCTCAGAAAAATAAACTAAAAATATCCCATTGACCATTTCAATAACAACAATAGCAACAACAACAACAACAACAAAATTAAGATACTTAGGAATAAACTGAGCCAAGGAGTTTAAAGACCTGTACTCAGAAAATTACATGATGTTGAAAAAAGAGATAGAGGAAGATATGAACGAGTGGAAAAATATACCATGCTCATGGACTGGTAGAATTAACATAATTAAAATAGCAATACTACCCAAAGCAATCTATAGATTCAATGTAATTCTTATTAAAATACCAACAGCACAATTTACAGACCCAAAACAAACTCTCCAAAAATTTATATGGGACCCAGAATAGCTGAAACTATCTTGAGAAAGAAGTACCAAGTTGGAAGAGTCAAAATCCAGATATTATATTATACTATAATCAAAACAGCCTGGTACTGGCATAAGAACAAGCATATCCTAGTAGGTCAATAGAACAGAAGGAGAACCTAGAAATCTACCCAAGCCAGCATGCTCAATTAATATTTGATAGTGGAGGCAAGAACATAGAATGAAGTAAAGATAGTTTCTTCAATAAATGGTGTTGGGAAAATTGAACAGGTACATGCAAAAAAAAAATAACCTAGACCACCAACTTACACAGTACACAATAACAAACTCAAAATAGATAAAAAAACTTAAATATTAGTCATGAAACTATAAAAATCCCAGAAGAAAATGTAGGCAGGAAAATCTCAGACATCTCTCATAGCAATATGTGTAACAACTCCTAGGGCAAGGGAAACAAAGGAGAAAGTAAACAAATTGGTCTACATCAAAATAAAAATCTTCTGTGCAGCAAAAGAAACCATCAACAAAATGAAAAGTGAACTCACTGTATGCGTTCAGATGTATATTTGCCAATGATACATCTGATAAGGGGTTAATTTCCAAAATATATAAAGTACTCATAAAACTCAACAAAGAAGACAAACAACCCAATTTAAAAATGGACAGAGGACCTAAAAAGACATTTCCAAGGAGGACATACAAAAGGCCAAGAGACATATAAAAAAATGCTCAATGTCACTAATTATCAGAGAAATGCTAATTAAAAACACACGAGGTACCACCTTCTATCTGCCAGAAAGTCTACCTTTAATAAATCAATAAAGACCACCTTTAACAAACAATAAAGACTGGAGAGGATGCAGAGAAAAAGGAACCCTAGTTCACTGCTGGTGAGAATGCAGACTGGCTTTGTTATTTTTGTTTTGTTTTTGTTTTTTTGCATCCAAACAAGTCCATTTCAAAGTTCTCATATTGACTGTATTCAAACTCCTCTTCCTCTTTCCCCGAGTCACATTTATTAGAAAAAAGCTCATAACCCACACTATTGATTTTAGAATCATTGGTGATAACCTATTTCAAGTATCACCTTCTTCCCCCCCCCCTCTTCTTTTTAATACAACTTTTTGTAGATTCTCATACATCATTTTTTTACATTTTTCATCTCTTTAAAAATGTGTCCTGCCTTCTGTTGAAGAATAAACACCCCTACTCAATGTGATTCCTGGTCTCTACCAGGCCTTAACTTCATTCAATATACACTTTAAACAATACCTCTGGTATAGATTTTTCTCTTCTGTATATAGTTTTCTCACCAAACTGTTCCTGAAAAACACTTATGCATTCTGACTGCCCTCCTCACTGCACTGTCAGAGTCCTGCCTTCATTATATCGCAAGTAAATAGACAATGACTGTAATCAATATGAAAGTTCACTCCCGGGTTTTGGGCATATGCACAATCTTAATAGTGACATAGCCTGATCCATAAATGTCATCCTTTTTAGTTAGAAGACAGAAAGTTGGGTCAGTTTCCCAATGCTGAATCTTACTAGCCAGGAGTTGTTGAATAGATAAATAAATGAATGAGGAAAATAAACAGTTCCTTAATTTTGTAAGATTTGGTTTTGTGTTAAGACTACGGTAAGGGAAAAACTTTCAGTAGGAGTTCAAAGCCAGAGGAATCTAGATGCCGGGAGGTTTTTTTATTTGTCACATTTGGTATGTCACTTTTTCATAATAGTGTAGCAGAGAAATTGGGTGGATTTATATTTCTATCACTGAAAAATTTTCCAGGTGTAACTGTAGTAGTGCCCTAACAAGCTTATCTTAGTATAAGGTGCCACTCATAGAAGTACTTGAGATCCTATTTCTAGGAAGCTATATTTTAGATGAGCTTTGCCTTAAGTACTATTTTTAGAGCAACTTTGTCTTAAATGCAACGATAACCTATGAATGCTGTTCTCTACTTCTGTGTATTGTAGGCTTGTAGAGTCACATGGGCAGGAAGGGAAACTTTAGACACTTATTTTGGTAGATTGGTTTCAAAAATGTCCCCAAATCTTCTCTTTTTCTCTTGAGGCTTTTTCCAATACGACTGCAGATTCTCTCATCAAGAGGTAGAATCCATTATCTCACCTGTGCATTGGACTGATTTGTTCACACTTTGACCAATATAATCTGATGGAAGTGACAATATGTTAGCTCTTTAATAGCCTCAAGGGTCCTGGAACTTTTTCACTTCATTTTCCTAAAACTATTGTTCACTGTCATAGGAACAATCCCATGGCCATTCTAGATGAGAATGTAGTTCATAGATTGGGTGGATGATTCTTCCCATAATGAATCCTTATGCTTTTCAGATTTATTATTTCAAAAATTGTAATTATCTTAAAGAATATATTTGATTAAAAAATAAAATAATATATAAACTCCAGACACCTAGTAAGCATTCAAGAATAATTTACATTATGTTACATTATTTCCTATTCCTCTCTGAATATTTTACTGCTCCTATTTCATTATTCAGTTCTGCTAAACTCAGCAAAACATGAATACCATTTATTGGCTGTGGGCTGAGTTCTAAGATTCCAAAGATAAATAATTCATGAAACTCATGCTCCAAATTTTACAACCTTTAACACAAACTAATAATTAAGTCCCTATACAGGCTACTTCACTAGGAGTCTCTGTCTCCTTTCATTGCCAACTTGCCAATGTTGGAATATTGTTCTTGTTTTTTTCTATTAGAACACTTTTCCCCAGATAGTCTTATAGCTCACTGATTCTTCCCCACTAAGTCTTTGTCAAAAGTTACTTTCTTAGTGAAGTCTTTCTAGACCAGACCACAGTATTTAAAATTTCACACCACACTTATATTATTTGTTTGTTTATATATTAGTTATATACATCTTTATTATTCATTTAAATGAAGTAAAGGTTTATACTGTGAATTTCACAAATCTGAAATATCCCCTGGAAGATAGAATATTTCCATCATTTTTCCTACCAATCAAATGCACCTCTTCTCTGCCCCATAGACAACTGCTGTTCTCATTTCAGTCTTCATGGATTAGCTTTCCCTGTTTTTAAATGTCATAAAATAGGATCTACAATATATACTCTTTTGTGTCTGATTTTTATATCTAATATAACATGAGATTTACCCACGTAGTCATATACGTATCTATAGTTAGTTTCTATTAATTATACCACAGTTTAATTATCAGTATTCTTGTTGATGCAATTATGGATTGCTTCCAGTTTGGGACTATTTTTAATGAAACTGGTAAAAACAGGTTTTTATAGCATTTTTGTTGATATAGGTTTTCATTTCTCTTATGTACATATCTGTAATAGTCACTGTTGTCCAGAGAAACAGAGACAACAAGGAGTGTGTGTGTGTGTGTGTGTGTGTGTGTGTGTGTGTGTGTGTAGAGAGAGAGAGAGAGAGAACTTTCTAGTTCAAGATCAGTACCTCCTGAGAAATTTCACTTTCTTTCTTTGGATTTTGTAAAATCTCCCTAATGCTTATAATAAACTCTCTCTTATGGGAGCCTAGGTGTACAAGAACACTACCAAAATTATACCTGGTTGCCACTGACATATTTCTCTATATATCTTTTAAAAATTGGGTTTGAATTTGGAAAATATAATTTGAAGAATGAAAAGTTCTGCTACTGGAAATAGGTTGACAATCTTCATTCTTGCAGCATGCAGTGATTTATCAATATTCTTTTTAAATCAAATAGCTGGCTTATTTGAAATTATTAGGAATGACTGATTAAATTTTATTTACATCACTATGTTATGTGCAGGGTTCGCAATATATATATATGAATGAATTTTTTTTCGGTCTATAACCCTTGTGTTTCATAAGTATAATTTTTGTCCCTAATGGAATCTTGTAACAAAATGCTTTAAGGAGCTCTGAGAATTCTGGTTACTCAGACAGCTTTAAGTTAAAATTAACTTAGGAATTGATTTCCTCTTTAAGCAGTGTTTTACTAAATGCAAAAGTAGTAGATTGAATCACTTCTTCAAGAAAGAATCTTCAAATTGACAGGTCTAAATTTTGCCTTTGAATGCCATTTCAACTTACACTGTTTATACATGAAAAGCTCATGACACCCAATTTAGTGGCAAATGCAATTACCTAGATCTCTAAGGGAATTTCTTCTCTATCTGCCCGCAAATAGTGAAAACTGCCTGTTACTCTGGTGGCTGTTTTCCTCCCTCATCATCTGGAATGGGCGAGATTTTGTTAAAAGAAGAAAGATTGTCTCATGTCTCAGGAGAGAACCATGAGAGAAGAATGTAAACAAAAAAAAGACAAAAAATACCAATAACACTGAATTGAGCTTATTTATAACTTTGAACCATGGTAAGTCTCTTCATTGTTCACTTGTGATTTTATAAGTAATGACATCTCAAGTTAGCACTGATTCAGCAAACCTTATTCTAACTCTACTCCCTTTATTGTTCTATACACTTTTCCAGATAATTTTATATTCTCTCATAGCTGATTGAACTGCTTCATTTTGGATTAAAAATTTATATGCACACATACCTTGCTATACATTCTTTTAAAATCTCTTTGGAAGCTAGCACTATTTATATTTAATGTTTAAAGAATTCTATTTGTTTATATAAAAATCTGTAGAAAATAATTGTTTACACTTTAGAAAAAAATGGATAAAATGGTTGCCAAAGGATGTTCCCTAATGGAATAACTATTAAATCCATTTTCACATTTAAACTTAGATTATATGGATATTATCTTTTAATATTTTGGTTTTTCTTTAAAATTATTTCTTCTTTATATTTGAGTTCTTTTCTTGGAAGAGGGGCTTGTTATGGGAGTTTGGATGGAAGAGCAGTGGTTTTGGGACTCCAATTCCTTCTCTCATTTCAAGCTTGAGCAAAAAGTCCATTCTCCTATTTCTTTTCAGAATAAGAATGGGATATGGGAGGTGTGGGGTGACATGCGCTTTTTCCTGGAGCTCAAACAGCCGTGTACTTCATACTTCATAAAAGGAAAAGGGTTCTACCCTCTTGGCAATTTATTAGATGGCCAGTTAGGCTGAGATTAGGAATATCTCTGGCTATTTTCTCTCTAGGAGGCATAGGCACAGATGAGAGACAGTGTGCCCAGGGACCTTTGGTAATGTGGAAGCACAGCAGGTTTGAATTACAGGTAACACGTGACTTGTCCTTATTTGAACTCTGGTCCATTTCCTTCCCAGCAGGAATTTAGCTTCTGTCCAGGTTTCTCCTTCATCCTCCCTCAGGGGGAAAATAATGTGAGCTCTCCACAGGGTCAGAAAGCAAAGATGCCATATATAATAGCTTTTAATTTTGTCGTCAGATAGTTTTATCTTTAAAATAGTCCCAGAGAAATTTAACATTTAAAAAAGTATAGATTTCCGTTCTTCAGAGATACAGAAATCTTCTATATCAATTAGTCCATTTATTTTTTTAAAAAAGCTTTTATTTTGAAGTAACTTTAAACTTACAGAAAAGTTGTGAATATTTTACAGAGCATTTCTACTTACTACTCACCAGCATCCACTAATGTTAACATCTCACATAACATAATATTTTCAAACCAGAAAATTAACATTCCTCATTCAAATTTTACCATTTTTTTTCTACTAACATTCTTTTTCTGTTCCAGGAGCTTATCTCAGATACTATGTTATATTTATTTATTTTTTCTATTAAAAATCTTTAATTTTAGAGCAGTTTTAGGTTCACAGAAAAACTATAGACACTACAGAAAATTTCTCTGTACTCTCTGTCCCCACACATGCACAAGTCCCCCCATTATCAACATCCCACATCAGAGTGGTACAGTTGTTACAGTCCATGAACCTACACTGACATATACTTATCACCCGAGGTCCTTAGTTATTTTAGTGTTCATTCTTGATGATAGACATTTATGGGTTTTGACAAATGTATAATGACATGTATTACAGAATAATTTCAGTGCCCTAAACATTCTCTATACTCCTTCCCCATGAAATCAGGACACCTATTCTTTTTGCCATAGTTATAGTTTTGCCTTTTCTATGTCATATAGTTGGAATCATACATTATGTAACATTTTCCGATTGCTTCTTTCACTTAATAACATGCATTTAAACTCCATGATTTTTCACAATTTAGTAAGTCATTTACTTTAGTGCTGAATATGCACTAACGCAAATGCATATATGCATATATGCATAACCCGTGGACACAGACAATGAGGTGGTGAGGGCTTCATGGGTGGGGAGAGGAGTGGAAACAGGAATGGGCTCAAAGAGGATAATCGGGGGGAAAAGGAAGACCTATAATACTTGCAACAATAAAGATTTTTAAAAAAGAAAAAAAGTTATATTGTCTGGATGTACCACAGCCTATTAATTTCTTTATCTACTAACGGATATCTATGTTACTTCCATGTTTGGAAATTCTGAATACATCTGCTATAAACATTCACATAGATTTTTTTGTGTAGACATACTAGTTTTCAATTCATTTGTGTAAATACCAAGAAGCATGACTGCTGGGTCATATAAGAAAATGTCCAGTTTTGTAAGAAATTGCCAAAATGTCTTCCAAAGTAGTTGTACCACTTTGCATTGCTACCAACAATGAATGAGAACTCCTGTTGCTCCACATTGCTGCCAGCATTTATTGTTAGTGTTCTGGATTTGGGGCATTTTCATCTGTGTGAAGTATTGTGTTTAATCTTTATTTTTTTCCCAGTGCCCTCCAATTTTCAGTACTTTTTTAATCTTTCCGTTTCT
This sequence comes from Lasiurus borealis, assembly GCA_004026805.1. NCBI lineage: Eukaryota > Metazoa > Chordata > Mammalia > Chiroptera > Vespertilionidae > Lasiurus > Lasiurus borealis. Next base: position 16,652 of record PVJN01009950.1, read on the forward strand.
TTCATGTTTTAATACTTTTGAAGAATTATCTACGATTTTGTAGAATGTTTCTCAATTTGGATCTGTCTGATGTTTTCTCATGACAGAATGAGATGAAGCCATGCTGTTTGGACAAGAATGGCATAAAACTAATTTGCATCCTTTTTAGTGCAACTTAGAGTTCATGAGGTTGACATGATAGTCTTATTACTTAGAATATTAAATTTGATTGATTGGTTATGATGTTATCTACTGAGTTCCTAGATTATATATTAATAAATTAATCTTTGTAGTAAAGAAATATATTTTAGGAGAAATATTTTAAAGATACTCAAAACCATGTTTTATTTTTTTTTCTAACTTTCACCTAATCTTTGTAGTAAAGAAATATATCTTGGAGGAAAAACTTTAAGGATATTCAAGACATATTTTTCTTCAAATTTCCACCTAATTTTAGCATCTATAGGTGGATCTATACATTAAAATCCAATATTATCAGTATTTATATGGTTGACCAAATTGTTCAAGTTTTGGCTCAATGTGAGCTCCTTTAGTTTGACTCCTGTATGCCTTAAGCATCCTACCTCACATTTTTTTAAAATCACACATTTATTTTTGGCAGCACAACTTGTTCTGGGTTCATCTTATTTTAATGATCCACCTTGAAATAAGATAGATTGTACTCAGAGATGACAATTATGTTTTTGTCCTGAGTAATTGTATGAGCCAGGAGATTCTTTTATTTTTACCTTATTCCTTTAACATTTTTCTGAGGAACATGTGGGTGTAAAAGAGATTGAGAATTGGGAATTCATTTTTTGGAAATTGGAGGTGTTTAATTTTAGCTTACTATTGAACAGACTAGTAGAGTCATTAAGCAAGGAGTACATTATTGATCAAATTCTCAAAGAGATGTTGGGGCTATAGATAAACCTTGGAGTTATCAGCATATCAATGGTACTAAATGACTTAAGTAGAGAATATTATTAGAAAAAAGAAAAGAATTGTGGACTGGGCACATAGCGATTCACTATTTAGGATAGAAAGAGGAGGAGATAGCAAAAGATGAGGAGGAAAAGTGACAAAGGAATTGTGGTTAAAACAAAACATGTTTGATGTACCAGAGGCAAAGGAAGGACAGATTTTGATTGGGAATGATTAGGCTATTTTGTCAAATGCAGTTTTATGCCCACAAAATGAAGATCAAGAACAGACCACTGGATTCAGCAATATGGCATTCATATAACTAAGATAACATACTGTAGCACATTATTATATTTTCACTTTTAGCTCATTTTCTCTGCTGTTCCAAAGTTTCAAGTGGACTCGGGGACATGCTGATAAGAAACCCACATTCATAGCTCCTGGGGTGATAGGTTTTGTCCTTGTGGAAAGTATGATCTCCTTTTGACAAATATGTGTTTCCTGAAAGCCTTGCAAAACATAGGTCTTTTGAACATCTACATAAACCAGGTCCAATTTTCCTATATTAAACAGCTTTTTTTCTTCATACAGTTTGTTTTATGTTGTTTTATATTTCCTGGTTTCATTGAAGACTCAGGTGACTTTTCTGTTTATTATCTTTAGCCCTCTCCATATATATATAAATGTTTCAAAGAAAAGATAGTGGCAGTTTTATAATGCAGCCTTAGGAATGATAAAGGGAGCAAAAGAGAATTGTACATAAAACCTTATCATGCTCATCCTCTACATGATATTTTTAGAGATTTACCTTATCTCTAACCACCTGACATACCAGATGTGACAGGTAAGATCATTTAGTAGTTACATATTTTATTTACAAGAGCATTATTATGTATTTTAATATATGGTCAGTTAAAAGCACTCATTTCTCCTTTCTATTTTATTTTCCACAAAAATAGTTGATACTTTGTTCTTTAAAAAAGATGTTTAAACAAACTTTTTACCTTCAAAGTAAATGATATTAAGAAATGTTGAGATTTTATAAAGCTTCACAAATATTATTGCTAATGGTGAAAACAGATAAAGCAGATAAAACTAAAATACCATGGTTATTACAGGAAAAAGAGATGGAAAGATATGGCTTAGATGTTATAAAATAATTAAGTTACTAAATCTATGTCTCAGAATTAGACTTCTCTAGCTAGTCACTGATGGTGTTCGTAAACTACAGTTGCCCTCCACACAGCAAATTTTCTATTTAGCTTATTGCAAATAACAAACCAGATAGCATACTTTTCCAGGGGTGGGGGACCTTTTTGAATATTTATAACATCATTCATGGACCATACAAATTATCTACTTAAAAATTACACTGCTATATTTGGTCAAACATTTAATTACCTCACCCCTAATACTTTAGCAGGCCAGACCAAATGATTTTGTGGGCCTTAAACAGCTCTTGGGCCAGATGTGCCCCACCCCTGTGACAAACAGACTCCAAAGAAAGAAGAAGAACATGAGGGAACTATTTATGCTTATTTCTGAATCTGGACTCACTCAACAAAAATGTACTCCTCTCTCCATAGGTAATTGAGGTGGTGAACTGATAATAAGCCTGTTAAATGAATACATATTCCCTCCACATTGGAAGACAAAGGAGCAGAAAATATGGTTTCTCCTCTAATAGGTGAAATAGAAAACAGGTATATGTTGCATTTATGTGTTAATTTGGGATGACTTTAAATTTTTCTATTCTGTTTTTCTATCAAATAATATTATATCTTCTAATTTAATCAAATTCTGAGACCTAAAAATGAGCTAGAACATGTTTGTTAAACCAGTTGGCTCTGCCACCTATATTGACTTTCACTTTTTGACAAATTGTGATGCATTTATGAGCAAAAATGGTTTAGCACTTTCCCCCTCTTGAATTATTTATAATTTATGTTTTCTAAATACTCCCATTCCATCTTGACACTAAAAATCTAGCAGCAAAAAGTTGTACATATTTTCCATAATTCTTTAATCTCTTCATATCTACATGCTATTTACTTTCTTCTATTTTGAATTCCCAGTGTTTAGACCCTGACACATTGTAGGAAATTAATAAATATGTATTGATTATATTTGATTTCAGCACTATATTCCAGCATCAGTTAAAAGAAATGACATGAGTTTGATCTATATGCTTTGGCATTAGCAGAGTTCTCATAAAGGAAATACAATATTTCACACTGATTATTTACCTTACATTGTATTCTTGCCAAGTACTATTGTTAAAAGCAAAAAAATAATTTTAGCAACAGGAATAGTATATGAGAAAATTAAGTTTAGTAAAAAACTATTTATGAAACCAATACAATTGTGACAATATGTATAATTTATTTTGGTGTCTACTTTATGTATCAGGGAGAAGTATGTAGTATAGATTCTGGATACATGTGGAATATTCTTCTCTCTACCTTCCATTAAGAGGATTTAAATAAAAGTCACCTAAAATTTTATCTCAAATACATGTTATTTGTGGAATTTTAAAGTTTGAACTGACTAGGTAGGAGAATATTTTTTTCACATTCAAACCCCACCCCACCCCCTTTTTTAAATTTCTAAGATCCTTCATAACTCTTTTTTTAAAAAATAACATTTTTATTAATTTTAGGGAGGAAGGGAGAATAGAAGAGAAGAGAATTATTGATCAGCTGCCTTCTGCATGCCCCCTAATGGGGAGTAAGCCTGCAACCTAGGCATGTTCTTTGACTAGGAATGGAACCAGGGCCTCCTGATTCATCAGTGGATACTCAACCAACCGAGTTACACTGGCTGGGCCCTCCCTCCCCTGTTTTGAATTTTTGTTTTATTATCCACTCCTTATAAACCATGCATTGATATTGCAGATGATAAAAAATATCAATAAGGAAAGGAATGTAGTTAGAATATTAGAGGATTAAAAGGTAGAGATGGAAAAAGAAAGTAAAAATAATTTAGTTAAAAAAAAAATCCAAGATCACTTATATTTATGCACACACTTTTGCCCACAGACATCTGGTTGAATTAAAGGCCCATCCTGAAATACTATTGGTGATGTCCATAATTAATTTTAACATGGTGCCAGTTATTAAATTATTGTATTTCACCTCCAAAACCACCGTCTAGTCTGTGCTTTCTAAGATTTAAATGGTGGCCCTTCAGTCCATATTTCTTCATTACTTTCTGGCTATAGTTAAGGCTCTACCAATAAGGAGGGTTGGGCTAGTGCAAGGTTGGGGGAAGGATATGGACTTACTTCTTCCTGTGCTTCCTGCCTGTCTGTGGTTCCTGCCAATGGTGAATGTGACACATCAGCAATGTGTCTTAAGTACAGCAATGGCAGAGCCCTCCCATAGCAGTAGCTGAATCCAGTTTGCTGTTTTTCCAACATCCGCAAAACCATTCTCATCTTTCCCTACTTCACACAAACCAGCAGGAGGCAAGCACTGTTTTCTCTTTGGAGGTCTGAGTCTCAGCTGTTTGAGTTCCCTTTCTATATTTTAGTAATTCTAATCTCTTTTCCATGTTCCCTCCCCACTTTGTGCCATCCAGAATAGGAGGGGTTGTTGTTTCTTGCAGTTGTGACCTCTGTGATATCTTACATTTCTCTTTTTACCCTTTCAATTACATAAGCAGCAACTTTATATGTTATTAGTACTTTTTTTTTAAATCTTAAGTTCTCCCTGTGTATGTAATTGCTGTGATTTCTATCTTCTTGCCTGACCCTTACTAATAGAAACTCTGATCCAGATATCAAGTGAATTTTTCTGTCACTTTATTTGCCTTAATTATATAATGAGCCACCCTGTTGTGAGAAGTATGTGAATTTGTGTCAGATAAATCAGGATCCCAACTATGCCCCACTACCTCCTCCTTCAGGAATTGGTGATTTGTGGAATGTTGGGAGTGTTACTTTAACCTTTCTGAACTTCCACCTTTTCAGCTAAAAATAACACCTACTCATAGGTTTGTGAGGATTAAATGGGATAATATTTGCAAATCATATAGGATATGCTCAATAAGTGATACATATAATTATGATGAAGATTGTGATAAAGACAAAATGTAAGTTTCAACTATTCAGAAGTAGGTAAAGTGTTGCTGTTTTTTAAATTTCTTTATTGATTAAGGTATTACATATGTGTCTTTATTCCCCCATTTCCCTCCCACCCCCCACTCATGCCCTCACTCCCCTGTTGTCTGTGTCCATTGGTTAGGTTTATATGCATGCATACAAGTCCTTTGGTTGATCTCTTCCCCTTACCCCTACTCACCCCTAGATGACTGATGGCTATTGTTACTCTCACTATAAGGCTCAATCAATATAAATTACTGGCCTTATTTTAAAGCCTGAAATTCTAAAATCTAGAAGTGATATATTGTTCCCAAACCAGTGACAAATATTGGGCTCCTGTTTATATCTAAAGACTGAACATCCTTATCTATTAGAATATCCAAAATAATGTCATTTCATTTATTATTTCTCTTTTTTTTTACGTATTTTATTGATTTTTCACAGAGAGGAGGGGAGAGGGATAAAGAGTTAGAAACATCCATGAGAGAGACATTGATCAGCCGCCTTCTGCACGCCCCCTACAGGGGATGTGCCCATAACCAGAATACATGCCCTTGACTGGAATCGAACCTGGGACCTTTCAGTCTGCAGGCCGATGCTCTCTCCACTGAGCCAAACCGGTTTGGCCATTTATTATTTCATAGTTAAGATGACACTGTCAAGTTAAACACTGACTGACTTAACATCAATGATTGTGATACTCTATAGGAAAGTAAAGGTTGCTGATGAAATTTATTTGAGAACTTTTACTTTGTTAGTAATAAAAATTAACCAAGACGAAATTTGTATTCACCTAAAGTGTGCATTCCTTCTTAAGAGAGGCAGTAGGGTGGTTTATATAGATCCCGGACTTGACATTAGGTGGCTTAGGCTTACATCTAGACAATACATTACTAACTCCGTTTGGACAATTTACTTGACTGCTTTGTGTTTAGTTTCCTCATTTACAAAATATAGGTTTATAGGAACTGTTACAAATCAAACACTTAGAACATTGTTTTTCATGTTTTAAAAAAGTTTGTGTTTTATCAAATTTAACATTGACATAGTAATATGTCAGTAGAAAAATAACAAGTTCTCACTCTTTTTTGTGTTATAAAAATGTAGCTTTAGGAACTTTAATTAATTACTTTGAGGTCATGTAATTTATAAAACAAGACTGCCACCTGAGAGGCAATTGCCACAGTTCTACCATCTCTTCACATCACATGTAATAACTCTGACTTATATGGGATTGTGAAGTTTTCATCAGTAAAGTTTATGCTGCAACTAAAAAAGGCTGCATTAGAGTGTGAAGTGTGGCTAGTCCATTAACTTGACCTGGTGCAAACTATTTATTATCCCTTTTTTTCTCAAAACTTTTTGTGTGATGACCTCTGGTTAAGAAATAATCATCCTTCATGAAAAAAAAAAGGTATTGATTACAAATGCATTCCAATTGTGTAAAAAACAATGCAAATGAGCCCAGGCCCGTGTGGCTCAGTGGTATAGAGAGCAACAGCCTGCATTCTGAAGGGTCTTGGGTTCCATTCCCTCTCAAGGGCATGTACCTGGTTTGCAGGTTCATTCCTAGCCAGGTAAGGACAAATGTGGGAGGCAACCAGTCAGTGTTTTTCATCATCTTCTTTCCTCCCCTTCCTTTACACTCTCTCTGGAAATCAGTGGAAAAAATATCCTTTGGTGAGGATTAACAACAGCAACAAAAGCAAAAGAAACAAACAAAAAAATGAAACAACGCAAATGGAAATGATAAATGATGAGCTACATCATAGGGAATATGCATCCAATTGCATTGGCCACCCAAAATAAATTTGAAATGAATACTGACATTTCTTTGGAAAAATGGTTGATCTTTGCTTAAACACAAAAAGGAAGACAGTGATAAAAGAGGGGGGAAGAACTGAGATTAGTTTTTCCAGAGCACAGAAGTAGGTAAAGTTGATTGATAGCTAGTGTTACTCTTGGTGTAAGGCTCCATCAATATAATTAAATTAAAAGTGAAGAGTTGGTTTGAAGTATTCTCATCATTCTTCAAAATCACAAGGGAGTCTGTTAACAAAGCTGCTTTCTTACATACAGGAAAGTTCAAGGGAATTGAAACAAATAAGGCCAGAACCATGAGACTATCTGGCTCTTTTGTCTTCATTATAGTTCATCAAGTCTTTGATATAAAGCATGTGAGTAACAATAAGAAGTCTACATTTCATATGAGTACAAAATCACAGGATTTTATTTGAGTGTGGATTTAACTAAAAAATAAACCTGTCAGTTAGAAACTAAGCTCCCTCCATTCACTCAATATATGTTGATCGAACATCTACCAAGTTCTAGGCAAGGTGCTATACATAGAGAATAAGATCTTTAAAATATTTTAAATCAAGTGGCCAGGTGGAATTCCTTAGAAATGTGAGTTTTTGCCCTTGTATGCAATAAAACCATCTGTAGAAGAATGGAACAAAGGGATAAAGCAAAATAGCAATATATGAGAAACTTTTGGATATTCAGTGACTATCGTTAGGTTAGTCAGTGGTAGGGTGAAAGTTTCAATAAAGTAATATAATTTAGGGTGAGTTTAATTATCAAGAGCCAATGGATAATAGTCATCTTGCTGTGTGCTATGCACTAAGAATATGTCAATATTATCTGTTCAATTCTGTGTCCCATACTTTAAGAGAAGTCATGCCAATATACAGTGTATATAATTGCAACCATCATAAATGAGCAGAAGCTGAGAACCCTTTGAATGGTAAAAACGTAGTATTCTTGTGCTATGTGGTTCATACCCTACATATTTATATCTGACCTACTTTGAAAGTCCTGGGAGCTCCCTCTGTTTAGTTGTCTGAAGAGAAAAACGTTGATACCTGATTTATACACAACTCTACACAACATTTTGGCATCAGCTCAAGAAGAGAGGAGAGAAACATTCAAGCCCGATGAGTGGTGATCTTTCCCTAATTGCAATCAGACTTATCACTTATTTTTAAAATTGTCTGTCTTTATCCACTTGAATGTACAATACACAAGGCAGGGATATTATCTGTGATAGTATTAGTGTCTGAAGCAAGATTTTTTACAGAGTAAGTATGAAATAAATTGCTGTTGAGTGAGAGAATTAATGAATGCATATGTAAATTTAATGCATCATTATTAAAGAAAAACATATAAAAAGGATGAGGATGAAAATAATGATGGGAAGAGTTAAAAATAAATGATGAGAAAATATAGTAGCAAAAATATCTAACAGGGTCTAAAAAGCATACTTAAAATATGTACCAGATGTTATGGGGGCAGATGTTATGGACTCTGTATTCTCTGTTTTAGCATCTGTCTGCTCTTGAAATAACTTCTAGTCTAGCACTGAGTGGATAGAAAATAAATTGTTTTCATATATAGCTCTTACAATGAAAATATATATAATGATTTATGCAAAAATGATATAGTTACTTATGAAAAGACATGTTATCTTGTCATTACTCCAGCCTGTGGATGGGCTGTATTACGATGATTGCCAGAGGGAAAGGAGATGGAGGAAGTAGAAAATGGTATAGAGGGGATAAATGGTGCTGGAAGGAGACTTAACTTGTGGTGGTGAAGACACGATACAATAGACAGATGATACTGTATAGACTTGTACACCTGAAACCTATATAATTTTATTAACCAATGTCAGCCCAATAAAGTAAAAAAAAAGGAATAAAAGTAATTACCATGAAAGAAAATGATATTACTTCTTTCTTTCTTTCTTTCTTTCTTTCTTTCTTTCTTTCTTTCTTTCTTTCTTTCTTTCTTTCTTTCTTTCTTTTTTTTCCTTCCTGTTGCTCAACCTACATGAGCAATCATTCATGAAAACTTAAGCTGTAGCAGCATTCTGGTTATAGTAGTTTCGTGTGTGTGTGTGTGTGTGTGTGTGTGTGTGTGTGTGTGTGTGTTTTCACCAAACTTGGTCATTATTGCATACAAAAAAAGCAAGCAGTGCAAGTGTTGCCATTGTTGACCATTTGGAACATCATACTTCTACTTTTATCTCTGCACTATGGAATAATCATATGTTAACTCTGCCATGTTATAGTATATAAGTTTAGTGCTTACAAGCATAACCATACATTGTTCTAATATATTCTTCTTCTTTTATTCCCAGTGCATTTCTTCTTTTTTAAAATGTAATAAATCTTTATTGTTCAGGTTATTAAAATTGTTCCTCTTCTCCCCCACCCCCCGCACATAGCTCCTCTCCTCTGGGCTACCACCTACCCTCTGCCCTTACCTCCACCCCACTGTTCTCATCCATAGGTGATTTTTGTCTAGTCTCTCCCCACATCCCCCTCATCCCTTTCCCCTGAGAATTGTCAGTTTACCTCCTTTTAATGCCCCCGATTCCATTATATTCACCAGTTTATTCTGTTCATCAGATATTTTATTCAGTTGATTTTTAGATTCACTTGTTGATACATATGTATTTGTTGTTCATAATTTATATCTTTATCTTTTTTCTTCTTCTTTCTCTTCTTAAAGAATTTTAAGCATTTCAGCATGTCATATAATACTGGTTTGGTGTTGATGAACTCTTTTAGCTTTTTTTTTTTTTTTTAATCTGTGAAGCTCTTTATCTGCCCTTCAATTCTGAATGATAGCTTTGCTGGATAGATTATTCTTGGTTGTAGGTTCTTGCTATTCATCACGTTGAATATTTCTTGCCACTCCCATCTGGCCTGCATCGTTTCTGTTGAGAAATCAGATGACAATCGGATGGGTGCTCCCTTGTAGGTATTAACTGTTTTTCTCTTATTGTTTTAATATTCTCTCTTTGTTTTTTCTCTTGGCATTTTAATTATGATGTGTCTTGTTGTGGTCCTCTTTGGATTCCTTTTGTTTGGGGTTCTGTGAGCTTCTTGGACTTGTAAGTCTATTTCTTTCCCAAGGTGGGGGAAGTTTTCAGTCATTATTTCTTCAAATAGGTTTTAAGTATCTTTCTCTACTTTTCTCCTGGCACCCCCAACATTCTGATGTTGGGGTATGCTTGAAGTTGTCCCAGAGGCTCCTGACACTATCTTCAACTATTTGGATTATTTTTTCTTTTTCCTTTTTCAGGTGAGTGTTTTCTGCTTCTTTGTATTTCAAATCTTGATTCTTGCATTCCTCCAGTCTGCTGTTAGGTCTCTGTATAATATTTTTTAACTTCAGTCAGTGTATGTTTAATTTCTAGCTGGTCCTTTTTCATCTCCTCTTGGGTCTCGCTAAATTTATCCAAATTTTCTAGGAAATTCTTGAAAAACCTTATAACTGTGGTTTTGAACTCATATCCAGTCTTTGTTTTCCTCCATTTGTTTTGTTAGTGATCTGTTTCTTTGACTCAGCATTTTCGCTACTTTCCTAAGTTGGTAGAGTAGTTTTGTGTGCTAGATGTCCTATATGGCCCAGTAGCTTCTCCTCCCCAGTTACCTGAGTGGTCACTCTTGGTGCACCTCTTTGTGGACTGTGTGCACAACCTTGCTGTAGTTAAGTCTTGATTGCTATTGGTATCACTGGAGAGAATTGACCTCAAAGCCAATTGACTGTGAGGATGAGCTGTGTCTACACTGGGAGAACTTCTGTGCTGGAGTCAGCCATATGATACAAGACTTGCTAAATTGCAAAAGCCTTTGTGTTAGGCTTGGATGGGGTGGAATCTCAGTGCTGAGCAGAAAGCTTGGCTTCCAGTCAGCCCTGTCCTATGCAGCTCCTGGGTCTCGGTGTCCCTGTGTAATCACTGCAGCCCTCTTTGTGCATACTTGCCATCATTCACTTCCAGACCTCTGCCTTTTGTGCCTCCCCTGAGTTTCCGTGTGCTCTGGGGATCCATATGAGTCTGGGTCCCCATGGTCTTGCCTGAAACTGGGGTTTGGTTTAGTCGAAAGTGGAGTTCAGCACAGTTGGGACGTTTCATCTTCCTCCCTCTAGAGAAAGCCAGTGGTACAGTCAGCAGTCAGTCCTCTCTGTGCACACTGGCATGCTTGCCTCCAGACCTCTATCTGTCATTGCTCCCCTGAGTTTCCGTGCACTCCTCTCTTTTTTCAACAGTCCAGGTTCCCCCTGTATGAGTCTCACCTGGAATTGGAGTTTAGTGCAATTGAAACTGGTGTTCAGTGCAATCAGGAGTTTCTGTCTCTTTCCTGCTTGAGGAAGCCAGCCAGGCACCTTTCCTCTCCACCCGTGTGTCTCTGTACCTTAGCCTTTTGCAGCTCCTCTGAGTCTCTGTGAGCCCCTCTCTTTCCTTCTAGTTGTAGAATTTCCACTTAGCCAACTTTCCTGTGGTTCTGGATGATGTCCATTTTGTCTTTTAGTTGTAGTTTTTAAATTGTTGTGCAAGGCAGCAGTTTAGGTGTTCACCTATGCCGCCATCTTGATTTCCTCTGATATTACTTCTTTCTTGTTCAGCACTACCTTTGAAGATATGTATGAATTGCTTACAAATGACTGACTCTCGACCTGAACAATGAAAGCCAGAGAATGAATACAAATTCAAGCAAGATCAGGTACAGTCATTTCATTTTCTCTTGATCATCTTATTATGTAATAAAATGATCAAGCATGGAGCATAATAAAGATATTTTATATATATTCTAGCTTTTGATTGTGTCTCCCTTTTTATTAAAATCAAAATGCCCATGTAACTATCTTAATTTATTTAAATAAATAGAATTATTGTTTTCTAAAAATATATCATTTTATTCTATAACTAGAGGTCTGGTGCATGAAATTCATGCATGGAGTAGGGATTCCCTCAACTCTGCCTGCACCCTCTCCAATTGGGGATCCCTTGCAGGATGTCTGACTGCATTTTAGGCCTGTTCCCAGAGATCGGGCCTAAACTGGCAGTAAGGTCTCCCTCTTACAATTTGAGACTATTGGCTCCTAATTGCTCACCTGCCTCCTTGCTTGATTGCCCCTAACTACTTCTGCCTGCCAGCTTGATTACTCCTAACTGCCTTCTCCTGCAGGCCTGATGTTGAACCCAACTGCCCTCGTCTGCTGGCCAATTTGGTTCTGATTGGCAGGTTCCTATGCCAGTTTCAAAAGCTTCACCTCCCAGGCAGCCATTGGCTCTTCACACCACCCAGATTTGGTTCTCATTGGTCAGTTTCAATGCCAGTCAGCATCAAAAGCTCCACCTCCTAGGCATCCATTGGTTCTCCACAGCACCCTCTTTTGGTTCTGATTGATTGGTTCCTCTGCCAGTCAGAATCTCCAGGCCTATCTCTGGGCCTGATTAAAGAGGTGGGGTTAACAGCAACCCCCTTGGAGGCCAGGAGAGAAAGAAAAGCCTCCCTGCTGGAAAAGATCAGACAGAAAGAGGGAGAGAAAGAGAGAGGTAAGTACACTGATCAGCAGCTTCCACTGAGGCTGCAGATCAGACCCTGACTTACTTTTTGGTTCTCAGCCACCTGAGCAGTCAGTGTTGGGTCTCCAGGCTGCAGCTGGGCAACCAAGCACTGACTTCCGAATGGTCTGCATTTGAATTCAATCTAGGCCCCTTCCCAAGCCCAAGGCTTTTGGCTTGGGAAGCACCACCCTCTCTACCCCTCCAATCACAGGCTTGGCTCCTCCAATGGCTGGCTGGGAGTGACCTGGGTGCCAAGGAGGTTCCCAGGACCCAGGAATGTATGCAAATTAATCTCCTTCTTTGTTGGGTTAATTTTCCTACTCACTCTGATTGGCTGAGGGCATAGTGGAGGTACAGTCAATTTACATGTTTCTCTATTATTAGGTAATGTGGCCTATGATTTGTCTAAGGGCTTACCCTGTCACATTTCTCTGGTGATCATTAAAAATGTGGCTGTGGCCTCCATGCTAATTACTGTATAATGGAAGAGACAAACCAAAGAATGGTGATGGGAACAATAACATCCAGGTACTTTCTTCCACCTCTTCATCCAGAGTACTTTCTGGGGATAGACACTCACATGCAGGATTGTATTTGGAGAGTACTTGCTGTGCGTCCAGCCAGGTGCTATTTTAAAGCTGCCATCTATGAAAATGAAATCATATGTGTTAGTTTCTATTTGAAGGTGTGCTTGAATTGCAAATACAGAGTAGAAGCTCCCCCCCCCCCAGGGTTTTCAACCATAGGATGTGAAAGTTTTCTTAGTTTCTGAAATTTCAATACAACTTTTAGTATGTACATTTAATGTGATAGAAGCTACTTTGTTCTAAAAACTATTAAATCATTAGTGCATTTTATAATTGAAGGTGTTCTAGAGTCAAGGAAATGTGGTATGTAGATAGAAAACAGAAATGTACTACATATAATTGGATGATTAACCCAAAATGTCATTTCATTCATGTAACTGCATTTAGTTCTGTGTTAAAATCAATACTTATTATGGAAGACATATACAGGAGTAAGAACATCTGTGAGAATTTCACTGTCTGTCCTGCTATGGCTGAACCTGATGGAACACGGGGATAGCATGTTAAGATTTGCACCCCTTGTCCAAAACCAGACCCGTTTTCCCACTCCATCTACATTAATCCTTGGTGCAATTCTTGATTTTTTAAAAAATATATTTTATTGAATTTTTACAGAGAGAAAGGTAGAGGGATAGAGAGTTAGAAACATCGATGAGAGAGAAACATCGATTAGTTGCCTCCTGCATGCCCCCTACTGGGGATGTGCCTGCAACCAGGATACATGCCCTTGACCGAAATCGAACCTGGGACCTTTCAGTCCGCAGGCCGATGCTCTATCCACTGAGCCAAACCGGTTTCGGCTAATTCTTGATTTTTTAAAATGAACTTGCCATTTCTCCTGTTGTCTAAATTAATGACTGTAACAATCTTAAACAAATAGCTCTAATTTAAGAATTGTTCTTATATATATGATCCCCCCTGCATTTGGACATCATCATTTCCAAAGGACTGTCATTGGCATATCTGTAAACTTTCAACATCTGCAATATGCTAGGTAGGAATGCCCCCCCCCCCCAGCTTTAATCTCTCATAAAGTAATCTTTGCTGTGCTCTCCTAAGATTGACTCTGCCCTTCTTGAGTTTAGTGTGGTGCAAGTGTATGTTTAAATGAAAGTTTAATAATAAATATTGAAAGCTCACTATTTTATTTCCTTACTATAATCTCAAAGGCTGGTAGCCAAACACATACCTCTATCCACTCTCTTCCAAGGAAAAGTTTGGATAAATGTTCTTTTGGGAATGTGACCAAACCAGTCTAATAAAAACAGACTTAAGTGTAGTGGTATTGTGGTTTCTTTATGAGGTGGACCAGTGAGGTCCTGTTTGAATGAAGGTCATAGTTGTCTAAGTAATCTATTCAAACTTAAATATGAATGAATAGTCAATGATTGCTGAGTTAAGACATTTATCTAAAAGAAAAATCAAAGATCCAAACAAAGAGGAAAAAAAATCAGTGAAAGAAAGAGACTATAGAAAAAGAAGATAATTAAAATTGTAGCATCACTAACAATTTTTTGTTTTTGTGAATCCATGAAATTATAGCAGGATTCTAAGAAAGAAGAATCCTCTTGGAAACAAACAAAAAGAAGCTCTTGGAAATTAAATCCATAGTAAAAAGGAAGATAAAAAATAATAATTAGAAATAAAATCCAGAAGAGGAAGATAAAATTAGAGGACCTAAGGGGCAATTGACAACTTCCAAATACTAATTCCTTAAAGAGTAATGAATAGAGATGTTAGGAATAAGATTTCCTTTCTGGAATTATTTTTTCTTTATTGATTAAAGTGTTACACATGTGTCCTTATCTCCCTTTTGCTCCCCCCTCACCTTCTGCTTATGCTCTCACTCTCTTACTGTCTGTATCCTTATAGTTAGACTTATATGCTTGCATATAAGTCCTTTGGTTGAGCTCTGCTCCTAAACCCCCACCCTCCCCAACCTTCCCTCTGAGGTTTGACAGTCTGATTGATACTTCTCTGTCTCTGGATCTGCTTTTGTTCATCAGTTTATGGGTTCATTATATTCTACAAATGAGTGAGATGCTGTGATATTTATCTTTCTCCAACTGACTTATTTCACTTAGCATAATGTTCTCCAGGTAAAGAGCAGTTCCCAAATTGATAGACCCTATTTCAGTGCCCTGCAAAATGGATTAATAAAGACCCATGCAAAGGTACTTACTTATTCATGAAATTTCAAACACTGAAGAACTGCCTATAATTTGTGAAAGGGAAGAATAAAACATTCGAGAAAAAGTGCAACATCAGGTTCTCCACAGCAAAACTGGAAACCAAAGGCCAGTAAACAGTTTCAGAATTTTAGAGAAACTCGTTTCTGATTAAAAAGTTTTCGCCAGCCACTTTTTAAAAAGTAAATTAAACATGAGGTAGAAGAAAGATCATTTTAGACATAAAAGATCTCAAAAAATTTACCTCTTACACACCTTCCTCAGGAAGCAAATAAGGAATATTCCTCATCCAAAGTTACAATAACCCAGACAATAACTCAAGCAATTCAGAAGCTAGTGTCCAACATTAGAAAAAGGCAAGATGACTTGTATTTAGCCCACAGTAAAATGTGATCAGCTAGCCTCCAGAGAAACCTGGCCAGATTGGAGTAACTTAGGAAGATCCACTGCAGCTTTCACCCCCAAAAAATATATGAAATTGATTGAAGAGAATGAGCTTGACAATATTGAGCAAAATTTTGTAACAATGAATATACATTCATGTAGAATTGATATTAATTACATGGAAAATAAATGTATAAAACAAGACAGTAGGGAAAAGAGAAAGTACAGGAAAGGAAAAGCAATCATATTATATTGCATTACTGCATAGCCCAGATGTGACTAGCATTGACATAGCCATTCTAATGTGATATTGAATATTGATCTAAGCAAATTTAATATACCAATATATTAGGTGGATGAAATGTGTCTGTGTATTTTGTGGAGCAGGAAGGTGAAAGAGAACTAGATTCTTATCTTCAAAAATGGGAGGTCAAAAGATCAGAACTAACTGAAGGAGAGCTAGAAGAGAGAGAAGAAGAAAGACTGAGAGGAAGAGGGGCAGGGAGGGAGAGAGCAAAAGAGGGAGGAAGGGAGAGAGAATTAAATAAAGTATACTACTTAGACATACTTGATTTAAAAATAAAATAATTACTGGGAAGATTTGAAAATTTTTGCCTCTATGAAGCAAGAAATGGGGAGATTGTGAAATGCCTTTTCTTCCTTATTTTTCTATTTAACAAGCTTTGTAGAACATTAGACACTATTTATAAATATATGTAGTATACATAAATTAAATTAAACAGTAGGTCTATAATAAAAATATTAATGACATATAAAGTTAGCTTTTTCTTGTTGTTGCTGATAATGGAAATTATTTCAATGATTAAAAAAAAGAAATTTTAACCCTAATTTACACATGGTAAAAGAAGATTGACAGGAATTTTTTAGTCAACAAATGACCCACTTTTTTTGCAGTAGTTATATTAAATAGTGATAATCACAGTTGCTTCATAGAAACAAAGACCAAAGAGGTCAAGCTAGTTTTACTCAGAACTGTTATCCCTTGTATATTAAATTTATTTTGTATCTATAATTGTGATGACATGATGAAGAAAAGAATGTGTTAATTATCTACTCAAGCAACTAAATCGTCAAAATTTCACTTGCATACACATACACAACATAAAGAAATATATCCAAATCACAAGGATTCTTTGAAAGAAAGAGTATTGAAATACGCACCTGACAGTAGCAGATGTTTAACAGTCTATATATAAACATTACTTGCTTTGTAGGCTTTGTATAATGCAGCACTCTGGTTTCCTAAGAATAAAAACACCATATACAATTACTGAGAAACTACTATGAAAGATACTAAAAGAGAACAACTGTATCAAAGTTTATCTGAAAATGTTTCTATGCAAAGCAGGTGGCTCAAGTATCCTTTTCCAATAAGACTATAGTTTAACATATTCAAGAACTGGGTAATAATATAGTAGAACACTAACCTCTGGGAAAAAAATACAGCTAGTAAAGCATGTTTTATTACAACTTGATGAATTCATAGCATAACATGGTAATTCTTTTAGAATTTATGTAATGTAAACACTGTGGTAATATGATTGAAACACTATTTTCAGAATAATTGCTGACAAATACAAGTCTTGAATTAGGTATAACTGAAATCCACATTATCAATCAGTGTGGTTTGGAATTAAAGTTTTGTGCACCAGTACTGTTCTGTGGGAAAGTTACCCAGAATACATTAAATGATCATCACATTGGCAGCATAGAAATGTGGTTGCCTTTAATTTCAGGTGGATGAATAAATAAAGTACAATCTTTTCATAGAATAAAATGTCTTCTTTTATTTCTGTTAATATGCTTCTGCGACATTGGTTAGTTCGAGCATCATTCAAATAAATATAGATATATTTAAATATATATTATCCTATGCAAATAATGAAAACAATCCAACTTTAATTAACTATAGAACTTCAGATCATTTATCACATTAAAAACTTTAAATATTAATATACACTTTATTCAAAATGTATATAGATATTTAAAATGAGAAATTGCGTTTAATTCATTTTTTTTAATTTTGAGAAGTACATATGTGTCACTATATCAATCACCAATGCACACATTTTCAATTAATGATATATGTACCAGTCTTTATAATCATTTTCTTTTATTGCAATTTTTTTATTTTTTCACTTGGATGGTAACTTCTATGATATTTTACAAAATATTAGTACTTAATGAATTGGAAGTAAATATAACTGATCCTTTAACCATCAGTAATTTGAGAAACACTGGGCTACATTAATAAACCTTCTTAGCTTTCATTTTCCCACTTATATAGGGAATAGATATAATTTTAAAGATGGTAATTATGGCTAAAGAAGCTTTTTGGTGTTTTTTTGTTTTTTTGTTTTGTTTTTTTTTTGCTTGCACATTCCAATCCCTCTGATGCAGACATTCTTTTCTATTACTAATATTTACAGCTACATCACATAGATTTTATTACCAGTGGCTTTCCTTTAATCATCCTTCCATATAAAAAGCAAAGCAAATAAATTGCTTATTTTAATAACTATTCCATATATATTTTTCATATTAATTGAGACTAAGAATTATAATTTTCAGTATTTTCTAAATACTATAAACTTTAAGTTTAATGAATATAATCTCATTATATTCTTAAAATATTCCAATAAAATGCATATATTTTATCATAGTTTTGTAAACAAAGAGCCTGAGAATCAGAAAGATTAATTAACTTTCCCAAAGTTTGCACAACTAACGAAAAAAAAACTGAATTTGAATCTATTGCGGTGTGGATTTAAAGTTTTAATATTGTTTCGTTATATTCTTCAACTTATCTTACATGTAGTGACCAGTACATACTATTATTAAAAAGAGACTAGTGGCCCAGTGCACAAAATTTGTGCATGGGAAGGGTCCCTAGGCCTGGCCGACAATCAGAGCTGATCTGTGGAGTGACTGGAAGGGCAATTGGGGGTTCTCACTGGCACCCACCTTGTCTGGCCTTGCACTGCCTGCTCACTGGCCCTGTACTCCTGCAGTCACTGTTGGTTGCCTCCCTCTACAGGGTGACCAGCAGGGTGACCAGGGGGTTGGGCCAGGTGGGCCCGCTGGCACCTGCCTTGTCTGGCCTAGGGCCTGCAGGCTGGGGGCAGCTCCTGCATTGAGCATCTGTCCCCTGGTGGTCAGTGCATGTCATAGTAACTGGTCTTTCCAATGTTCGGTTGACTTGCATATTAGGCTTTTATTATATAGGATACATGGCAAATGAATCATTTGGTAAATGCAGGAATTAATACATATAACTTGAAGTAGTAGGAACTTTAACTTTGTTTTTGTATAAACATTTAAATCAAAATAGTTATTTCTTAAAACCACATTTACTTTTTTTATATATCCATAATAAACATAGAAGATTATGTTATACATATAAATATATATAAAGACAGTAAGCTGAGTCACCCTATTGTTTAAGTTCATTACTACATGCTAAAATCCTATATAATTAAACCCTAATATGCAAATTGATTGAACAGCAGAATGACTGGTGGCAATGACATGCACTGACCACAAGAGGGTGGATGCTCAATGCAGGAAGGGAGCACCTCTCAGTCAGAAGCTGGCCTCAGAGCTGGAGAGCACAGTAGAGGTGGCGGGAGCTTCCCCTGCCCCACTACAGGGGACAGTAAGGAGTGAGGGGTCCCAGTCTGCAAGAAGGCACAGGCTGGGCTGAGTGGGGCTGAGGGACCCACTCACTGAGTGCATGAATTTTGTGCACCAGGCCTCTAGTATATGGATAAAGAAAAATAAATTTTGTAGTTTTGTGGGATATTTACTTAGGAGACTTTGCTCTTTTACATTGGGAATAGATAGTGATTGTGATAATTCTGGTCCCAATTAAGATGCCTTTTCTATAAATATCTTGAATGCATATACTTTCTCTTTTCCATTGCCATATCTACAGTGTTTTGTGTATGAACAAATACAAATTTCAAATACTTGTTTAATTGTCTCTGTTGAAAATAAGGGATGAGATTACTCCTCTCTCCCTTTACCTAATGCGCACTAGCTCCATGTGCCTAAGTCAAAGGAACTGATCTAGAACCACACAATAAAAAACAAATACAATAAAAATGCAAACCAAATACTCCTTTTCTTCTTTCAACCAATTTCTGAGGAATGTTTCATAATTTATCTTCAGATCATTCCTGATTTTGTAAGCTTCCAACCCTTGGCCTTACTTTCTAATATATAGCCTCAGAAGTAACACCTGATTCCGTTCTGATTGTGATGAATTTTGTTTCTCTCCTTGAATAGTAATCACACTTGCTCTTTGTATCATGTCTGTTTCTATCTTCACACCACCCATAAATTGCAGTAAAGGTCTATTTTAAGTCCTAGAATTCAGTTATTTTGTAAAATTTTCAAGTTATAATCTGAAGATCACTTTCAATAATAATTATAATGATTCATTAAGAAATAAGAAAATTAAGATGAATCTTAAGTCTCCCAGTACTTTATCACCAAAACCATAGGTACAGAGCAGACTTTTCACAGTTCACTGAATTCTTTAGTTAATTAGTTTCTCATTTTTTACCTGGAAGGCATAATATGGTTTGCAGAAAAAGACAGACATTGAGATTACATATATATGCCCTTCCAAATAGAACCTGGGCCCACTATTCCTTAAATGTGTAGGGTTGTTTATTTTTGTTTAAAAGTCCTGTCAAGTTCTTAATAACAAAACTGAACAAAATAAAATAAAATCACTTCTAGGCACAAGAAGAAAATCAAAACATTAGTTTAAAAGAAAACAACAATGTAAGTATTAATTGAAAATACCCTTTTGTGACCTTTTTCCCTCCTTGAAAGGATTTATTGTTAGCTTTGGATTATTATTTTTTCTAATGTTTGTAGAGAGGCAGCCTTTAGCATATAAAACAGACCTTAACCACTATTATCACTGATTTTTAGAATTCCTGTATTTTTCACTGTTTAGTTCTAAAAAGTGTTCCTATTTATTTAAAAAGCCATAATTAAAAATAGTATGATAATCATATACATTTACCTGATTTTAATAATCATTGTTAAATTGGTAAAAAAAAGTTAGATTCTTTCTAATTTTTATTTTTAAATATATAATCATAAAAATGAACATTTAATACATGTATGTTTTCCTGAAAATAGCTTCTTGTAAGTTGAATTGCTAAGTCTGATACACTTCACACAGTTCTCATTCTTATGTCAGACCTTTGCCATTCTCCCATATTAGTGTATATTTCACTGTATTTTTCCAGCATTAAGTTCTGATGCCTACCAGTGTGTTATTTTGATAGTCAAAAGCATCTAAATGATTTGAATTAGAACATTTACATTTTGGTACTTATATATTCATACTTTCTGTATATCCCTGAATATTTTAATTTTATATTCATATGTAAACTTTTCAGATTTGTCCTGTTAAATCTTATTCAAATACCTGAAAAGTGTTTGAATATGGGTTTATTCATTTCTTTCATTCAAACCCTTCTTTGATTAAACCACTCATAGGCAAGCTGGAGAATACTATAATAAGCAAAATCAGAGAAAGGTAAGTATCACATGGATACCCGAATGGCGAGCTAAAGTTCTTCTCGGGATTGTATCTCACAAAGTTAAAGAATGAAATTGCTGGCCAGAAGATTTAAGCAAAAGCTTGGAAATTTATTATAAGCAGATACAAACTGCCCACATAGGGAGAGGGTTAAAAAATGGGCCACCACTGAAGCTTATTTCATTTGTCCAGAGGTTTTTATTTGTGATGGACCTGTTCTTTGTCTATTTGTGTCACTCTCTGGTTATCTTCTTCTACCTTCCTCACCTAACAACAAATTCAAAATCCACTTGGTGCTCCCCTTCTGTTTTCCTCTTCCTCCCCATCTCTTGTAATTTGCACATGCAAGATAAATATTTTTGTCCTGTGGCATCCTGTTTCTCTACAAGACCAGGATGCCCGTGGTTTCAGTTGGCTCTATTTATCACACCCATATTTCTTCCTTTGTTTCACCCTTTACCCTGTTTACCTAAACCCGTTTCTAACTCCTCTCAACGTGATGTTACTCGTATATGTGGAATCTAATGAACAAAATAAACTAACGAATAAAATAGGTCCAGAGACATAGAAGCATGGAACAGACTGACACATTTCAGAGGGAAGGCAGGTGTGGGGCGTAAATGGTTGGGTAGTGATTATCCAGGGAACTTATTTGCATGTATGCATAGCCCATGGACATAGACAATAGAATGGTGGAAGCCTGGGAGGGGCAGATACTTGGTGCAGGGGGTCATGGGGAAAAAAGAGACAAACAAAGGGGACATCTATAATATTTTCAACAATAAAAATAAATTTAAATAAAATGCATTCAAGTTGAATTTTTTAAAAAAAGCATTCATAGGCGAAAGAGACTGAACATGCAGATGACTGTAAAACACAGTTTTAAAGAGCGATATTCAACCAATACTTTATATTATCTTGAGGCAACAAGAAATTTGAGCAAAGATGTGTGAGAGAGGACAGAAATTTCCAGACATTTTCTTGTCTAAAATTACCTGTAACTGTTTATTAAATAGATTCTCAGTAGGCTTCTTCCCAGACACAGTACTTAAAAGAAGTAGCAGTGCTGTTCAAAGAACATTTGCTTGTTGCATGGAGAGGCAATGACTTACCCCGATTTGATTTTTATATGCTTTCAGGTAGTTAGAAATGAGAAGAGACATTGAAGATTATTGGAAATAAGTTAATTTGGTTCATTATTTTTCTAATAATTGAAAAATATTGGCCTATGCTAGGAGCTTTATTTTGAGAATAGTCCATATCATTTTGCATATACTGGGAGAAAAGGCAAGCAAAAGATCATACAAAACCAGTCGTGCCTATGCTGTGTCCTCTTATTTAAGTGAGATGCACTTGAGATGTCACCAAAGCAGGAGGAGGATCAGTAGGTTTGCAAATTTTAATTAGGTCTCAATGGCTACTGCCAAATAATTGTGTGTTCAGTTCTCCTGAAGTTAAATGAATACAATGAATATTTTTAGGAGGATAGAAACTTGTCTTTCCCTAGAATTTCTTTTCCCCGAGAATTTTTTTTTCTTAGTGAGTTTTATGGTATAATTATGTAGAATTGTCTCTCACTAAAGTAACTTTTTATGTATTTGGTTCATCCTCATTTCTCTTTAGAAGGAAAGGAAATGAACAGATTTCTTTATTAAAGACAGCTAATACAATTTCACCAATATATTACTTATTTGTCTATATTTACACTATTTCATATCAGTACTATTCTGCTTAACATTATGTTTACTTCATTTACTAACTTTCTTCCCTTTTGATCTAAAGATCAAGTCCAAAATATTGACTTTGAAAGTGTTTTGGAGGTTAGAGTTGGTCAATTATAAAGATAAATAGGAGCTAGCATTATTTTATTAAAGCAACTATATTGGCTAAGATTTCTCTAGATTCTTTATGTACATTTTTTTCATTATTTCAACTAATTTTCCAAAAGAAAAGAAAAACATAACTCCCTGGAAGGTAATTATCTTCATTTGTAAGTATTTTACAAATGGTTGTACATGGATAGTAAGAGGCTATACTGGCATCTAAATAGACACATGTAATAAGAAGGCCTATGATTTTTGTATTTTAGTTGAGTGATCTGAAGTGTGTTTCCTAATATGTTAATAGTTTGTCATGAAAATTTCATTTCCATGCTCTAATAAGATATAGCAATCTCTTTACTGCTGGACTTCGTTAGAGGATTAATTTGCTACACTTATGGTCAAAGCAAGTGTATTGACAGGGTCTAGGCGTTTCTCAAACTTACTAGAACACCAGAACTAGAGAAGAAACTTTTAAAAAGTGATCATTCTTATCATACTTTGCAAACTTCTCAGGGGGGATGTCTATAAGGGATCCTGTTGTCCCATAAGTATGTTCCTCCTGTCATGATAAATGTTCTCAAAAGGCATGGAACAAGCAAAGTTTTCTGTGTCGTTCTTTGGTACCTCATACACTGTGCACATATTAATGTAATATTTGTCAGGGAACACTCCTAAAGGACTTGTTCACAAACTATGAGAAAATGTTGTGCTAAACCTACTTTTTGGCTTCTTAAGTATTAGGAGCTTTATTGACACAATTGGCCAAAAAGGAAGTATTAATCCAGAAATTATTGATCAGGGTCATGTTATAATGTTTTAACTTAAACTAGGGCAATAAGGACTAATCAGATGTCATAGCTTTTATTAATATCTGAATTGTAAGAGTTCCCATCCTAACGAGAAATTATCATTACAAAAGCGTCTCCACTCGATGTGCTCCATGGTGTTGCCTCATTTGGGTTCGGAAACGTGTCCTTCATGTTCTCCTACTAGAATCAGCGTATCCTGCAACCACACTAGTTCCTCTGCTGCTGCTTTCTTGTGATGCTGTTTCTTTGCTGGGCACCAGGTGCTCTCGCCTCTGGTAGCCACTGATGCTCCATGCTTCCTCAGACCCTTTCCCGGGCAGCCACCCCTCTGGATAACTGCCAGACTACCTTGATGGTAGAATACAGTTGAGTTCTTACTAACAGGTTACTTGAATCATTTCCACATTTAAAAATCTGGACAAATCAAGCCTCAGAAAGAGGAATGCATCCACCGTTTAGTCCCAGTCCTCATTTTCTAGCTGTCTATTACCCTCTTCTCAAGATGACTAACTGCAAAACAGCTCTTCATTTAAAATGTGGGATGTGGTCTGGCTCTATCAACCCACCAGGCAATAAAAGTAGAGTAATTTCTGGACTTCTCTAACATTCAGGTTACTTAGTTTTACCATCATGTATAGGGCATAACAGTGTGATTTAGATGAAATAATCAAACAGATTATTTCATTATCAACAACATCACCATACCAATACCACTACAAAGAGATTTTGCTTTTGGAATGCTTTCTTTTCCATTACATTACTTTCCTACTCTTGTAAGAGTATCCTTAAACTTCTCTTTGTAAAAGCTTCAAAGCCTTTATTAATAGCATATACATATGGAAAATGTTGCCTACAACTCAAGAAGTAGCAATAACATGGTACAGAAATGACTTTGAAAAACAGAAGAAGAAGAAGAAAACTTCCCCAAAGCTGAGTTTGAATGCCCACCCATGTCCTTAAGAACCAACTTCCCTTCTTATATAAAAAAATAAATTTCTGGGCTCCATTTACAGAGATTCTGATTTAAGTAAGCATGAAGTAGGCTTTAGTAATCTGCATTTTCAAGTATCATCAAGTGATTTTGAAACCTGAGATCTAAAATTAAGTTTTAGAAAATGTAGTCTCAAAAAATAAAGTCAGTTTCTGGAGTGCTGACGTAAGTACACAAGTGAAAATAACATTATTAAAGAGGTCATAAAACTTTTAAATCTGACACATCTCTACTGAGATTGCATTTAGCATTCACTGCATTTAGACATCTCTCACAGACAGTGGATTGGTACTTGCTTTATATTGCCGTAATCTGAAGTGCCTATTCTACATCTTCTACAGTTTTTCCATTTCCAAAAATTAATTAATAAAAAATAAATGCTGTCCTTTCAAAGAAAAAAGCATTCTTAGAAAACAAATGCGGTGTTATAATTAGACCACTGCAAGAGTGTCTTCGTTGCTATGCCAACCTCAGTTCTCTTTCTCACCCAGTTCATGCTAAACACATTGATGTCAGTTCACTTCAGTCCCTTTGTTTGGCATCCTCCATCTCAAATATCCATAGTGAGGCTATGTCCCAACATTAAAAGCACTCTTTAATGCACTACCGACATATACAACATAATTGCTTACTCTCCTCTTTTGTAAACAATTCACTTTTGCCAAATGAAATTTCTACAAAATTTAGTTCTACTAAATGTCTCTTTAATATCTCTCATATATTTCTAAACATATGTCTTCTCTCTTGTAATTTTTTTTGCCTGAAAGGCGCTAGTTCTATTGTCTTAAGTCCAACTTGTCATTCAAAAGCCATTAAAAGTCACAGTATATCTGTCTAAATACTCCATCTTTCACTGATGATTCTCACATGAATTCTTTCTAAATTCTGAATCTTTATATGAGGTATTTAGGATGTAACTTATGCAGTTTATCATATATAAACCTAAGTATATACTATGCATTCTATATACTTGTATTCCCTGCTTATTCAAATTCAGCCTGTTTATTTAAGGGTAGTCATGCCAAACTTTTAATCTCCTTTTCTTTCTGATTTTTGTATCCCAAGTACCTTGTGCAGAATAGACAAAGACCCTGTGTATTGGAAAACATACACAAATTAATAAGTTATAATGGTTATGTAAAGGGCTACTTTTCTCACCAGTTTAATACTTAGAAAACATAATGCTCTTTATGGTAAAATAACATATTTTACTCTGATGAAGCATGAATAATGATGGTTGCTAAAATCAACAGAATTGTCAGTATCTTTGCAACCCTGACAACTATTTGTTTCAACAGCAAATGTTTTCCACTTGTGAAGTGTTAGCAGATCCCGAGGCATAAACATACACATTGGAGCATGAAAGAAGTTTTGTCTGCAGTTTGTGAGTTACAGTTGTTATGGCAGATGACACTTTTGCTTAACAAAAGCTGTTAAATTTGCTTGGATCTACTGCAAAATTTGAATATGTATGCAATTCATTTTTATCCATATTGGACTATTGGGTACAATTAGAGACAGACCTTGTCTAAGTGACCACTGTAACACACAGAGCCAGACACGTGAACTTTTAAAATTCTTTGGAATTTTGGTTTCCCAAATTATCTGATTGATATTCATTGAGCTACAGCCAACCAAAGGCATTCTAGAGGCTGGAATCCTATTAGGAAAACAACCAACATAGTTATTAGAAGGAAGTTAGTTATTAGAAGGAAGTTACAGTGTGCACTGGCAATAAGACAAATTTGCTCTCTGTGGGACAAAGTATCTTACGTATAGATTTACCAAATGCAAATTTTATTTTATGCTAAAAGAGGTAACAGAGAACAAAAGAATTACTCTTTTTTTTTTCTTTAAATTCTTTATTGTTGAAAGTATTACATATGGCCCCTTCCCCCTGCCTTTGTCCTTTCCCAGCCTGCCCCCTCTCCCTAGTCCTAGTCTTCACCCGCCTCATTGTCTGTGTCCATTGATTATGCTTAAATGCATACAAGGACTTTGGTTGATCTCTTATCTACCCCCTTTGGTCCACCCTTCCCTGATTTCCCTCTGTGAGGTTTGACAGTTTGTTTGATTATTCTGTATTTCAGAATCTGTTTTTGTTCCTCAGTTTATGTTGTTCATTATATTCCACAAATGAGTGAGATTGTGTGATAATTATCTTTCTCTGACTTGCTTATTTCACTTAGCATAACACAAAGAATTAGTCTTGAAATGGCTTTGAGACAATTTATTAGCAAAGCTGAAGAAAATATATTTTGTAGTACAAGATGCATTTTAAATTGTTAGTGTATATGTATGTCTGTGAAACTATTAAAAATTTTAATTTGGAAATAACTTCTTGTAAGACTTTGAAAGGAGATCATCTTTCTAAATTCTGAAGAGATAAGAGACCGAAAGATAAGACATTTGACTAAGTTAAAATAACTTTGAAGTTCAAAAAAAATAAATGCAAATTACAAATATGTGCAGCAAATATTTAGACTTCTATGGATTTTATTCAAGTCCTTAATTTCTTAAGACCTAGATATAAATGAATGTAAAAATTATAATATGTTTTCTTTTCAAGAAAATATCAAACAAAATCACATATTTGATTATTGCCTTAGGAAAAGGAATTACATTAGATTAAAGGAAAAGCATGAAGCAAATCTCTTGGACCAAAAACACATCAAGGTTTGTTCTTACACAATGTTGCATTTATTTTTGCTACTAAGAAATGCCCGGGATAGTAAACAAAAAAAGATATTTTTTAAACTAATTTAATGAAATAAGTCCTTAAATAAAACCTGACACAAATATTTTACTATGCTATGTAGCTTTTTAAACATGTTAATGCACAAATATGTACATAAATATGTTTTCCTTAAAGAGAAAACAATAATCCTTATACCTTAAACATGTTTATTTTTTGTTCCATCATAACCTCCATATTTTCTAATATTTTCCTTATTTTTGGTGTTAATACTGTAAGAATTCTCATGAAGTCTACATCTAAAATGGAAAACCTTACTTTTTCAAATTAATGAAATAAGTTTAGGTGATCATATGATACCATAAAGCAGTGGTCAGCAAACCGTGGCTCACTGGCCACATGTGGCTCTTTGGCCCCTTGAGTGTTCTAATGCCACTTCTTCATAATAGACTTGCCCAGGCCGAAAACTGACTTCTGCATATGGGTCACGGAGTTTCAGTTGCACTGAATGTGGGCGCCCGCACGTGGTATTTTGTGGAAGAGCCACACTCAAGGAACCAAACAGCTGCATGTGGCTCGTGAACTGCAGTTTGTAGACCACTGCTATAAAGCATGGCTATTGGCTAGGATAGGAGTTTATGTTATAAAAATTAATTTTAGCTGAAACCGGTTTGGCTCAGTGGATAGAGCATCAGCCTGCGGACAGAAGGGACCCGGGTTAGATTCCGGGCAAGGACATGTATCTTGGTTGCGTCTCTCTCTCATCGATGTTTCTAACTCTCTATCTCTCTCCCTTCCTCTCTGTAAAAAATCAATAAAATATATATTTTTAAAAATCAATATTAACCTGGCCGGTATTGCTCAGTGGTTGAGCATAAATCTATAAATAAGAAGGTAAGGGTTTGATTCTGGTTAGGGCACATGTCCAGGTTTCTGGCTTGGTCCCAGTTGTGGGCATGGAGGTAGTAGCCAATCAATGATTCTCTCTCATCATTGATGTTTTATCTCTCCCTCTCCCTTCCTCTCTGAAATCAATCTATTTCTCTAACTATATATACATACATAAATCTTTCTTTATTAAAATGTTTTAGTTAACTGTTTCATCCCAATTATAAAGCTCAGATTATAATTCTTAGTATTTAAAATAATAGCTGTATGAAGTTAATTTGCATAGAAATTTAAAAATAATCTTGATTATTTCTGAGTTTTTAAATCTAAGTATTTGAATTTTTATTTACCTATTAACATGAACAAAGGTTGTAAATCTAGAATTCACTAAGGAGCAATTTACCTAGTACAACATGTGGAAAATGGTGAACTATATTTTTTACTGGAAAAATCCAAATTAATATAAATTGTTAAATATCAAAACTTTTAAAAAATAATACCCAGCATAGAGTTCAATTAAATAGAACTGAGCATTTCCTATATTTTCATAAAATAATTATTTTTAGAAAATTTAGAAAACATGGCCAAAAAAAACATCATGAATGGCAATCCTGTCACTCAGAGATAAACACATTTCACATGCAAGTGGAGAGCTCTCTAAAACAACGCTTAGTTGTGTATCTAGGGTGTATGCATATGGTCTGTGAGATGCAATAGTTTAAACAAAAATACAACAAATAGTGCTAAAACAAACCAAAAAAAATCTTTTTACTTAACTAGTCTTTTAGTCAGAGAGCCAGTTTTGGTTAAGCAGATTCATGAAATCAGATCTTGGGCAAGTGTCTATGATTTTCTGAACTTTTGTGATTTTTTTTAGTTTGATTTAAATTTAATATTGTATTCTTTGGATTTCAACTAAGGTGGGAAGCAGCAGGCAGCCAGTGTGAGGAGTAAGCTTTCTTCCTTGATTCTTAAGATACCTCTGCTTCCTCAGAAGTCCCGGGTATATTTCTCCTCAAGACTGCATGCCAGAACACAGTCTCACAGACACACTGTTTTATGGAATAGCTAGGGAAACTAAATGTCTGAACTTCTTAACTTTTACAAATTGGGAAGGCAAGGAAATAAAGAACGACCTTTGGAATGGCTTTTGGGGGAAACCAAATGACAGTATCTGCTATAGTGGGTGTGTATGTGGGAACCTAGATGCTACTATTCATATTTGAGTGTTAAGATACATGTGTTACCTAAAAGTTAGTGAAAATCATTCTAAGTAATTCATATTTTCAACCCAAATATTAACTTTTGGCTAATATTTTGTTTTATGTATATAATTATCATTTATTTAAAGCATTCCTTATGAGGTTACTTTTATTTTTACCTTTTTCCTCTTACAATTTACAAGTAAATCTTAATACATAGCTATAAACATCCCTAATTACTCAAAAATGAATTACTGTGAATTCCTTTCCATTGTAATACAAATGCCCAGATGAAAAGTAAAATAATAAAAAGCATATATACCATGTAATAAGTAAGCATACAAAATCTGGATGAGGTGTAATAATACCATACTAGTACAAAATAAACTTAAAGACAACAAGTATTATCAGAGACAGTGCTACAGGAGTAGAGATGTAAGGCTAAATTCTTCAGGAAGAATTATCAAGCCTATGTATATCTAATAACAGAACCTCAAAATACATGAAGTAAAACTGAGAAAAATAAAAGCAAATACTTGTAAATTATCTGAGCTAGGCATTTTAACAATTTGCATCTAATTGATGAAAACAAATACAAAAGAGGTTAATAATAACATAAAAATGTTAACAACCTTATTACCCATATTGAATTAATTGTTGTTTATATACATTACCTACAATAATGACAGAATGTTATTCTTTCAAATTCATAAGAAATATTCACCAATATTGATCATATGGTGAGCATAAAACATGTTTCTATGAATAAATCAAATATTATACAGTATATACTCTAAAACTACTAAGTTATAAATCAGGAAAACCATAATAAATTAGAAATTAATAAAATTAAGGTTTGAAAAAGTCTTCAAATATGTGTAGATTAACCACACAACACAGTTCTAAACAACTTATTGGCCAAATGAGAACTCACAAAATATTAGAAAATATTCAGAACCGGTTGGTAATTAATATTTATAACAAACTGAAAAATGCAGTTCAAGCAATAGAAGAAAATTCATTACTTAAAACTTTTTACATAAATTTCTTTGAAAGAAAAAATGGTTTAAATTTAATGACGCAAGGTTCCACTTTATAAAGCTAGATAAAAGAGAGCAAATTAACCCCTAATAAATAGAAAAAATAAATAATAACAATAGAAGTAAAAACGAAAAAGGAGACAACAGACAGAATTAAAGATAAGATTTGGTTCTTTGAAATGATGAACAAAATTGACTAACACCTAGCAAGACTGGTCAAGAAGTATAATTTTATCATATAAAATGTAAAAATTTGGCTGTGTAAATGTTGAACATATAACAATTACAAACTACCTAATGCAAAACATTGTGAATAATATTTAATAAACTACTTAAAATCAAGGGGATCAATTTTTTATGCACAGAAAGGTTTTCATTGCCAACATTTAAAAATGATTTCATAGAAATTATACAGCTTAATCACAACTGCTTTTTCACATATTTTATAGAAAGTAATGTATTTCTTCTTTCTATTCTCCAAAAAACAATGGAAAAATATCCTCAGATAGAAGATTAATGAAAAAATATAGTAACCAAATTGATCTTTTATTGTAAAAACACACACATTCTAGCCAACTTGATGAAAGAGATAATCTATTACATTTAATTTTGCTCTTCTTTGATTATAAAAGAGGTTAGAAATAAATATAATCTGATCATAATAGAAACACTGCAAAATGCATCTGAATAAAATCCTACTTTTCATCATTAGCATTTTGCTATAGAAATTTCCAGATATTTTGCCATAAAAGTAACAACTATATCTGTGTTGAACTACTTGAGATCTGCTCTCATCCCACTCTGCAACCAGACCAAAGTAAACACCTAAATCAAATTGTGACAAATTATTCTCTCTCCCAATAATTCAAAATTAGTGTTCAAAAATGAAATATGGAACTTGAGGCAACTCTTCCATTATGTACATAAGGGAAGTAAAGGAAATGAGTTTATAAAGAAAAAAAAAGGCAGAAGTGAAAGAGGTTAAGGGAGAATTATGGAGTTAACTTGGTTATAAGGTCTGTGTAGCCAGCAGAAACTAAGCTTAGATCAAGTCAAGTATGCCCTGAGCTTGTATTAATAAGGCTTCCTGGTCAGATTTAGAGCTATTATAGGTTAGCCATAGCCTGGAGCTCCATGAAGATAGTTATATGACTATGAACCATTTCTACAGTGTAGCAATTCACCTGCCCATAGTAATTGGTGCTATAATTAGTTTAGCCAATTTGCCCTAGAGGATAAATTGTTCTGATATTATATCTATCTCAAATTATCAAGTTTCACTGAATTTCCTATCAGCTTTAGTTAAAGTAGCCTCTTTTTAAAGAACAAATTGGATTGACATTTTTATATTCAACCACCTTTAAAAACATACAGAGAATATAAAAATAAGTGATTTGTTTAAGCACAAATAGAAAAAAAAAAGTTACACTGGAGGATGCCTACAAAAGAAATGATAGGGTTTGGTACCTAATTATTGAAGACATGTATTTCTATCGAAGACCAATTATCTGAGTTACTTGTAATTTCCCGTAGTGCACAGAAGTGTGTGCTTTTACATCACTAAGTGACATAGGGACCCAAATAAGTGATTTAAGTCAACTTGTCTTATAAAAAGTAATGTTTCTGCAAGTCATATTACAATATAATTATGTACATAATAAATATGTGTATAGAATTAATTTCACCATGTTTTTCTCAATGAATTCTTATTCTAATTTTAAGATACTCCTAGGAAGAATGTAAAGAGGGAGTTGTTCACTGGGGATGCTTTTCTCTATGGCTTCTTCTTTATTCTATTCGACGTGGAGGAAAACAGAAATGATTGTATAGATTACGTTACTACTGATGCAACAAAGCTCTGAGTCGGGAATTTCTCTCATCCCCAGGGCCCAGTTTTACCTGATGTAGAGAAAATCAATAAAACACTTTATTTTTCTGAGATTACCTGCGGATGTGACCTTGCTTGTAAAGCAAAAGTATTATTTAAAGTTAAATTGTGAAAGATAGGCAATGATTATACCATTTAGAAACACAAGAAAGAAATATAACTTTTTATTCCACATTTATATCCCAATTCATACCATTTATTTTTCTCTCCTGTTAATGTTTTCCCCCTAAAACAATTTGCTGCACATACTTTCAGCATTCCCCTCTCTATTTTTCTTTCATTCATTGGAATCAGGATTTTGTTCCAGATACTCCTCTGAAGCAAAGTTAGCAAAATAACCACATGATTTCAAAGTACCAAATCCAGTGTATAATTATTCAGCAATTGCCAAATAATACTGCATAACGAACAATCTCAGACTCTAGATGACACACAAACAAACCTTATGTACTACAGGTTGAGTATGGTCAGACTAATCTAGAATGGCATGGACAGGTGTCTGTGCTTTAGGTTGTTGGGATTAGGTTCAAGGTTTCTACTACATTTCTCTCATCCTCCCTGGCCCACCTGTTATCGAGAGCATATTTTTCTCATGGTGAATATTGAAATATTATTGTCAGGTTGAGTAGGATGAAGGAGAGAAATCTGAACTTATTTTAGGCTGCCCGCACTTAGTTTCAGCCCTGTCATTCCATAGGGATTGTGTATTCCATGTACAACATGTTTTCTAATAATAGTGGCAGTCTCCTCCCATAGATCAGTGGTCGCCAAACTCCTTAGTCAACAGAGCCAAATATCAACAGTACAATGATTGAAATTTCTTTTGAGAGCCAAAATTTTTAAACTTCTTCTAACATCACTTTTTCAAAATAGACTCACCAAACTGTGGTATTTTGTGGAAGAGCCACACTTAAAGGGCAGAAGAGCTGCATGTGGCTCATGAGCCACAATTTGCCAAATACTGTTCTAGATTATTGTATTAATTGTTTCACCTTGCAATTCATTAGATGCCAAATCCACTTTTCTTAATACTATCTAGAGTTACTTTTCATCCTTATTTATGCCATTGACCAATCTTAGATTTCAAACCTGTTGCCTCCAAACCACTCTGACATAGTGTTTGCAAATTAACAGTTTTTGAAGCAAAGCAGATAACCAAGTCTGATTAATTTAAAAAGACAAGAAATATGTTTCAAAAATGTGAGATTTCTGAAAAAACTGGGGGGTATTTCTGGGGTAAGATTCATAAATAAAAGAGAGAGTAGAGACTAAAATGTCAGAACTGCTATTAAAATTATACATTGCATCAAAATAATGGAAGTTTTCCCAAACATACAACGTGTTTCAGATTTAGGACATACAAAACTATGAAATGTTTATTATTTCTATTATTTTCTTCTCCTACTCCTCTTCCTTAATCAATTAGATATTCATATTATAAACTAACATTAATGTCACCAATTTGTTTATGTAAAGTGAATGAGTTTTTATTTAAATTATTAGAATATTCTCAGAAGTTAGTACTACATCAGAAATCTTGAAACATTGAAACTCTGGGAATTGTATTGCTAAGTCTAATTTGTTTAGTGTTAGAAATTTCTCATAGCCTATACAAAAAACAAGAAAATAGCTTCTGAAATTTATACCACAGCTTATCCGGTTTCCTATTTCATTTTGATCATTTTCAGTTGCATTTCTCCTTTTCATATATAAATACATACCATGTTAAATAATATTTACAGGGGTTTTTTGTTTATTAATTTTTTTATTAAATTTAATAATTTAATCTTTATTGTTCAGATTATTACAATTGTTCCTCTTTTCCCCCCATAGCTTCCCTCCACTCGGTTCCCACCCCACCCTCTGCCCTTACCCCCGAACTGTCCTCATCCATAGGTGTACGATTTTTGTCCAGTCTCTTCCCGCACCCCCCTTACCCTTTTCACCCTGAGAGTTGTCAGTCCATTCCCCTTTCTATGCCCCTGATTCTATTATATTCACCAGTTTATTCTGTTCATCAGATTTTTTATTCATTTGATTTTTAGATTCACTTGTTGATAGATATGTATTTATTGTTCATAACTTTTATCTTTACATTTTTCTTATTCTTCCTCTTCTTAAAAAGTACCTTTCAGCATTTCATATAATACTGGTTTGGTGGTGATGAACTCCTTTGGTTTTTTCTTATCTGTGAAGACCTTTATCTGCACTTCAGTTCTGAATGATAGCTTTGCTGTGTAATCTTGGTTGTAATTACTTGCTCTTCATCACTTTGAATATTTCTTGTCACTCCATCTGGCCTACAAAGTTTCTGTTTAGAAATCAGCTGACAATCTTATGGGTGCTATCTTATAGATAACTGTTTTTCTCTTACTGCTTTTAATATTCTCTCTTTGTCTTTTGCTCTTGGCATTTTAATTATTATGTGTCTTGGTGTTGTCCTCTTTGGATTCCTTTTGTTTGGGGTTCTGTGCACTTCCTGGACATGTAAGTCTATTTCTTTCACCAGGTGGGGGAGTTTTAGGTCATTTTTTTTTCAAATAGGTTTTCATTATCTTGCTATTTCTCTTCTTCTGGCACCCCTATAATTGTGATGTTAGTACACTTGAAGTTGTACCAGAGTCTCCTTACACTATCTTCATAATTTTGGATTCTTTTTTTTCTTTTTTCTTTTCCAGTGTAGTCTTTTCTGCTTCTTTGTATTTCAAATCTATGACTTGATTCTTGTGACCCTCTAGACTGCTGTTAGATCTCTCTCTAATATTTTTTTTATTTCAGTCAGTGTATACTTAATTTCTAGTTGCTCCTTTTTCATATCCTTAAGGATCTTGCTAAATTTATTGGCCTTTTCTAGAAAATTCTTGAAAAACCTTAGAACCATGGATTTGGACTCTATATCTAGTCATTTGTTTTGCTCCATTTTTTTTTTTTGTGATCTGTTTCTTTGTCTCCACATGTTAGCTGCTTCCCTGAGTTGGAGAGTGGCTTTGTGTGCTAGGTGTCCTATAGGACCCAGTGACTCAGCCTCCCCAGTTACCTGGGGTGGACACTCTTGGTGCACCCCTTTGTGGACTGTGTGTACAGTCTTGTTGTAGCTAAGCCTTGATTGTTGTTGGTATCACTGGGAGGAATTGACCACCAGGCCAGTTGGCTGTGAGGATCAGCAGTAAGAACTTTTGTGCTGGAGACCCCCTTATGAGAAAACACTTGCAAAAGCCTCTGTGCTCAGCTTAGATGGGGTGGAACAGACAGCTTTGGCTTTCCTTCTGCCCTGCCCTAATAGGTCTTTGTGTCTCAGTATCCCATGGTAATCGCTGCAAGCACCTCTGAGAGAAAGCCGCCCTCAAGTTCCACCCACTTCCAGACAGTCCAGTTTCTCCGCGAATGAGTCTGGGTCCCCAGAGTGTCACCCAGAACTGGAATTCAGTGCAGTCAGGAGCTTTTGTCTCCCTTCTGCTTGAGAAAGCCAGCTGGTACTCAGCTGCCTGCCCTCTCCAGGCATGCATCTTGGTACCTCTGGCTTCTGCAGTTCCCCTGAATCTCACTGTGCTTTTCTCTTTTCTTCTAGTTGTAGAATTTCTATTTAGCCAGCATTCCTGTGGTTTTGCATGATATCTGTTTTGTCTTTTAATTGTAGTTTTGAAATTATTGTAGGAGGCAGCAGTTTAAGTGTTTACCTAAGCTGCCATCTTGATATCCCTCTGTTTAGAGGGTTTTAAATCAAATTTTAAGTGAACATTATTTTT
The DNA here is from genome assembly GCA_004026805.1 of Lasiurus borealis. Taxonomy (NCBI): domain Eukaryota; kingdom Metazoa; phylum Chordata; class Mammalia; order Chiroptera; family Vespertilionidae; genus Lasiurus; species Lasiurus borealis. The sequence continues at coordinate 52,846 of PVJN01009950.1, forward strand.
TCCTAAATACTTCAGTCTTTGTTTTTATCATGAAAATATTGCACACTATTTCTCTGTAATTAAAAAAATTACAAGTCTCCTGAAATATCTACCCTAAACTTCATAAATAGCACTGACATTTTGCTGTGAGAATAGCATTGTTTCTGTTCAAAGTTAAATAGTATTAACATTTATTTATGGAGGGAAAAAAGACAGCACTTCCGTTTGCTTAATCATTTAGGTGAGTTGCTTAACAAAAATTTGAAAGGTCTGCTGAAACTGGTTTGGGTCAGTGGATAGAGCATTGGCCTGCAGACTGAAAGGTCCCAGGTTCGTTTCTGGTCAAGGGCACATACCTTGGTTGTGCCACATCCCCAGTAGGAGGTGTGCAGGAGGCAGCTGATTGATGTTTCTCTCTCATCATGTTTTTGACTTTCTATCCCTCTCCTGTCCTCTCAGTAAAAAATCAACAAAACACATTTAAAACAAATTGAAAGGCCTTTAGGCTCAAGAAGTATTTGCTGCTGAGCATTCAATTGCAATTGCATGCATTCTAACTGAGCTGAAAACAGCCTGTGTCTAAATTTCCATTTCAATTTTCCTAAGCTTGATAACTTAGTTACATTTTGAGTAATTCTCTAGTTGGGCAAAGAAGATGGATATTCTAGAAATACTAGTAATTTGATTTAAAAGTCAAGTTGAAATTTACTTAATGATTTTTGAGAACTTATGTCACCTAGAAATACTAATCCTGATATAACTAAAGCATTGGTATATTTTCTCTGTAGACTGTGTGTATGAGAAAAAGTAAATTTTTCAATTAATTATTCTGGTTATTCATATTAAAGAGGCATGTTTACTTGATTTGGATTACTGCAACATTTTTGTGTATTTGTTTTAAGTGTAATTATAATTCTTTCTGGTTTCTATTTTATTTTTGAGTAATTTTTAACCCAGGGAACATATTAACCTTAAAAGATTGACCTACTTTGCTATGTAACCTGCTAATGCACAGGCCAAAGCCAATCACATTGTATTGAAACAACTGGTAGCTAAAATGTAAAACTGGTTTCATTATATTCTGCTATTATTTCAGATTGTTTCTATGGACTTAAAGAATCAGGATACAATTATTTTAATGAGTGTTATTGTATGTCAGGTTTAATTCATAGAGAGGTAATGCATTTCTTTAATTTTCCATGGTCAATCACTCTAACACAGAGTTTATGTTTTTGTTTACATATTCATGTAATTGTGAGTATATAAAACACAGTGACAATAATATATGCTTCCATTTTCACTCACTGTTACTTATATGTTAAATATTTTCTCTTTTGACATCTTTATAATTACTATTTTAATGACACCTAATTAAGTTGATGTTAAATTATAATTTAAAAACATTTCTCCAAAATTGCTTTTAGGTTCTCAAAATTACTTAGTATTAATAGAGGACATCGTGTTGAATAATTTCCTTGCGATGATTTCTTAAGTGTGGAATTATTGACATATAGTGACATTTTCCTCATCCTATTTGTGAGAATCACTATGTTTTACACATTGTACCATTTTATCTAAGTGCGATGTATATACAGCATTAAGTTTTATTATTTAAAATGATATTTGTTATGAAATGGTTTCTCAAGTGGAATTTTTCATCTCTCACTCAAACCGAGCCCCACTTTTTCCTCTTCTGCTCTTTTCTTTTAATGTGAAGAGAATTTTCTAATCAAATAGAGGCATAGCTAATAGAACACTGGTTATTGTGTATTAAAGTTAAGGTGATATATTTTGTTCTGCCTTTTGCATTTCTTTCTCCTGTGTTTAACCATGGCTCTCCCTGTTATAATTTCATACGGCTGTGTGTGGGCTTAGAGGGCCACTTAAGGACCAGCCATCTTTTCTCTGTCAGTCTCATAACTAAACATGCAATTTCCAAATATTTAAATTGGAATGGGGAGAAAAGAACAGAAACCTTGTCTTAGGACTTAATTCTATGTCATGTGCTTCAATTCTACTTTTTACAGTAAATTTAATGAATTAACATTTGAATAAATTATAAATAGGTGAGAAACATTCATATATTAACTAATGTTTACTTTGGCTCAAAGAGGGCAATGTAAAGATCTGGTTTATTTGTATTTTATTAACAATTTATCCTAGGGTATGGATTATAATTGTTTATATCCATGCTCTTGAAAAGACTTAAGTTTATTTACACTTTATGTATTCACATAACTTGCTCTGGACATAAGTGATGCAAGGAGAGACTTGAAAAGTAATTATGCTTTGGCACTTGCCTTATGTTGTTGTTCCTGTGAACATTGTGACCACCAACCATCCTGGAACTAACCCCTACTTAGCTTGTTGGTCATAAACACAGATCATAGCAAGCACTACCTCCAGACCCATGAGATAGTTCACTCCAGATAAATCATCCCCTCACTGACTGACTGGTGAATGTGAAAGCCCAAACAATGTCAAGAGAAAAACCACCCGAAAGATTCAAGCTTATACTGAAAACCCACACAATGGTGAGATAATAAACATTTTTAGCCATTGAGTTTGAGGATTGTTTGTTCCATTGCAAAAGCTAACAATAACATTGAGCTGTGACTTGTTTCTTCCCATAATACTACAGTGCCAGTATTACCAGTTAGTAAATATTTATTCAGTAGCGACTATTGTTATTAGAATTGTCCTGGGAAAAAAATGCACAGAATCACTGCTAGCAATAAGGTACTTTTGTATAAGAAATTTATTTGTTATGGTCTCATGAGTTGTGTTGCCTTTAGTGAACCAATAATTTAACTACCAGAAAAGAAAAAAATTATATATAGCATTAGGATAAATGAGCACTTTACAAATTATATATAATATCAGTAGGGTGCTATTTTGTGTAGGTGTTTCTAAAATTGTGATAAATTAGGGGTCTCCCAGTATTTAAAGGATCTGAAGCTTAAAAATTCTATTTTATGTTTACATAAATTTTATATGTTAGAATGCAGCAATAACCAGTATTTGATCTAAAGTATATCCATTTTTCACCTAATTTGTTTACCTTTTTTCATAGTTTTAGTTAAAATTTTAAAGTCAATATATTTTGTAATTCTAAAATTAAATCATTTATAGAAGCATCTCTTAGGTATTGAAAATTACATAAAATAATTACTTACTGAAGAACTCCCTGAGAGTCTAACTCTCCAACACAGTGAAATAAAATAAGGCCAGGTAACAATTTACTCATGTGAAGAGATATTTCCTTAGGAAGATGTTGCAACAGTGAGTTTCTTTTTAAATAGTTGAATATAAAATTCAATCTTTACTAAAAACAAATGTAGTATTTAGAGATAAATTCTTGTTTTGACCACTAGATTGGTTCCAAAGTTTTGAAGTTTGTGTCTAGTCTCTCAACAACCACTGTTGAGTGTCTGCTGTGTATGGAAAACCACACAGGGACTGGTGAATGAGACCATCCATCAAACAGTTTTATGATAAAGGATGTTAGAATATAAATGTACTCCCTGATGATTTTACATTTCTTTCATTTCTTCTAATCACTTTATATGCTTCTTATTCTTTCTTATCTTCCTGGACTTTCTTTTTCTGTTTATAAATACCCCAAAGTATAACTAAATATTTTTTTTTTAACAGATGGTAGCTCAGGTACAGATATATCTAGCCCATTCTTCTAACTCCTGTTGTAGCAATGCATTAAGTCAATTAAAATGACATAAGCTAGATAGTGCTTATGAAAATGAAAGCAATCCAGAAGTTATCAGAATGGTTGAAATTCCTTAAAATACCAGTATGGAAGTGAAATTATGTTGATTATAAGAATATCCCATGTCACACAGAAAATAATTTTCCCAACATTTTATAGGCATATATTTACCATATATTTTATGGCTATTTGTTAATATTCCCATTAATTACAAACATGATATTACTCTTTTTACCGATCCCCTCTTTATGGGGTCCCACTTTCATTACACAGGGATTCTAAAACATTTGTCTTTTGATCCAGGTTCCACTATCCTGAGGCATTGGAGTAGTCTTAGGAGGAAACGCTTTGTCTTTCTACAATGCCATTCAGACTTTTTTTTCTTGGATTACAATGGGTGATATTATCAGCAGTGTTCCTTTCATAGCAAATGATATCAGATATCTTATTAATTTTTAAACTATAACTAATTTAAAATATATTTTATGAAAAGAAAAATATAGAATTATTTACAAACTTTTTCTTTTCAAAATAGCTGCTATGCAGATCCTATCACACTTATGCCTTGTTTGAAAATCAAGAGCATGTTTATCTGGAAAAAATCTTAATTTCAAAAGTTTGATAGAGTCACAGTATTTTCTAAGTTTAGCTTAATTTTCATGTGTATTCCGTGATTAGAAATTATTGTTAATTTATTTTCATTATATATTATTATATTATTAAATTTTGGTAAAATATTCTCATATTGTGATAAATTTATATTTCTAATATAAATATTTTTAGAGTTTAAATGATATAATTAAAATCCTGGACCTTAAAAAAAAATCAAGGTCGGTTTTTCTTAGTCTCCTTACATTAGAAGTATATTAGCAGCCCTGGCCAGTGTGGTTCAGAGTCAAGATTTCCTGGGTTCCATTCCTGGTCAAGAGAAGTACCTGGGTTGAAGATTCAATCCCTGGGCCCTGATGGGTGGGATAGTGTGTGGGACACAACCAACCAATGTTTCTCTCTCACATTTGTGTTTTTCTTTCTCTCTTCCCCTCTCGACGCCTCCCCGCCCCCATCACCTTCCTTCAACTATCTCTAAATATCAGTGGAAAGAGTATTCTCTAGACTATCCTTGAGATATTCTAGAAAAAGAAGGAAGGGTTTTATGGCTTCTGACTGTGAGTAAAAGGAATGCTCCATATTTCTAACCTTTTACTCAATGACTCATTACCTTAGTCATCAATCTCTCATGTGTGACAGGGCTATTTGCCTGGAGAAAAATACAAGTGTACTACATCACTGAATTTCTACCATCTATTATGGTGTAATATTTTCTAATAATTCCAGAAGGTTAGTTAAGCATGACCTCCCATAACTGAACCCATGGTGAATATTCGTCATGACATTTCCCATCCAAGTGGAATTTCAATACATCTCTTGAATATCCTCCATTCTTTCCCCTACTCCCTAAGTAAATTTATTCATCTTTTTAAAAAATGATTAGCAGAGATTGATGAAGAGAAAATTGCAAATATAAAGGAAATACGATGTTGAAAAAATGTAAGCACTTTTTATACTGAATTTAAAACACATGCAGAAAATAGCATAAAATTTAAATGCACAGCTACAAAAAATATTAGTTACCCCTATAACCATGTTCAAGGTTAAGAAATAAGTTATTATGTAGATATAACCACTTTGAAAGTCAATAAAATGTTATAAGTTTCTCACTTCAAAAACAAACTTTATGGGGTTTTTCTAAAGGCAACCACTATCAATTTCAATTTAATCATCCCTTACTTTCCTAGCAGTAGTACTACCTAAGAACATGAGTTTGGTCTTGTCTGTTTTGTGCATTATATGAATGGAATTATACAATATGTATAATTTAGGTAAGATTTCTATTGTTTAATATTATACTTAAGAGGTAAATCCACTTATTTTGTATAGCTGTAGTCCCATTTTCTTGTGATTGTTATTAAATACTTACCAGCAGACTGCACAAAATTTGTCAGGAGAGGGTAATTCCTTAGCCTGGCCTGCACCCTCTCCAATCTGGGACCCTTTGAAGGATGTCCTACTGCTGGCTCACACGGATCAGGCCTAAACCAGCAGTCGGGCATCCCTCTCATAATCCGGGACTACTGACTCCAGCTACGCACCTGCCAGCCTGCCTTCCTGATTGCCCCTAACCACTCTTGCTTGCTGGCCTACTTGCCCCCAACTTCCCTTCGCCACCAGCCTGCTAATCCCCAAATGCCGCCCCCACCAGCCTTATTCACCCCAACTGCCCTCCTGCTGGTTTGTTCACTCAAACTGCCTCCCTCCCCCGCTGTCCTGATCACCTCCAACTGATCTCCACTGATAGCCTGCTCACCCCCAAATGGCTCCCCTGCTGGTCTAATTACCCCCAATGGCCTCTGCTGTACCATCCTGGCCTGATCATTCCTCAGCAACCCAAGGTCCCAGCCCCTCCTTTTTTCTTTTTTCTTTTTTCTTTTTCTTTTTTTTTTTTTCCCAGCACCTCCTT
>PVJN01009951.1:0-59064 GCA_004026805.1 Lasiurus borealis
TTCTTCCCTTTGCCTGAAAAAGAAAATGTTGGCTTGTACAACTATTTATAGATTTTACATGCACTGCTATTTCCTGCGTTTCAGATGCAAGAAGTAGGTCACAAATGATTGTGGGACTTCTTCTTTCCCCCTCAGCACCCTCCCCCCCACCGGGTTTGGAGAGCCACTGGTCTAGGCTGTGCATTCCAGATGCAGAGTTTGCTGCCTGACTCACTTTCTCTTTTCAGGTTCTCGGAGTAAAAGCAGAAGGACTTTTTCACCAAATAACTCGCTACCTGCCAACTCAGCAGTTACCGCAACTTCCACCTTCTTGCTGGTGCCATGAGTCCTTGGGAAAGTACTGGTAATCTGATGCAACAGCAAGTCGATACAATGTAGCCACCTCCTGACTTTGGACTTGCTTGTCCCAAGCGCAGCAGGGGTGCTACTGACATCTCCTGGTAGAGGCCACCGATGCTGTCATACATCCTGCGACACAGAGCCTTCCACGATGAGAAAGATCCAGTCCAGGTGATAGGAGTGGGGAGATTTTGAAACCATGGGGTATAGGTGAGGGAATCACCCACCATTTAAGACATGAAGCCTAGAGAAAACATCAGATTTTAAGAGAATCATTGATTATTATATCCTGGCAGAGGCTCTTTATTATACTAAATCCAACATGGATATACAACTTAGTATATGTCTTGTCTTAACTCTATATACTTTGTATTGATTTCAGAGAGGATGGGAGAGAGAATGAGAGGTAGAAACATCAATGACGGGAGAGAATCCTGCATCAGCTGCCTCCTGCACGCTCTACACTAGGGATGGAGCCCACAACCCAGGCATGTGCCCTCACTGGGAACTGAACTGACCTCCTGGTTCGTAAGTTGATGCCCAACCACTTAGCCACACCGGCCGGACTGTATGTTCTTCGTGTGTATAAAGTTTGGCCCCCACATACCTGTTAGCTAGATGTGCCTCCCAAGAGAGACCACGGGCCCCTGAGGGAAATACCCCAGTTTTCTGTTGCTGGTGCCCATCTGAAAGTCTGAGGGAGTCTCAGAAGATCAATGATTGACATGTCTGGCTAGAAATATAAAGTTCTTCCAAGAGGTAAGCAGTCCTGATTTGTAAAATGTCAGGAGAATTTTGGAAACCACGCCTGTTGGTCAGTACTACTGAGTAGAAAGTCTTTTCCTTTCTATATAGTAGGAGTGGTCTCAAAGGAAGGGAGGGGATGACATTTTTACCAAAAATCCTAGGTACGCAAAGTATTAATTTTTAATAGAGAAATCCTTCATTTCACAGGCAGGAGGAATCCTTTTCAGCCTAGGATTGCACCTGGATTATATATTTTCTCTAAAAATGACATGTGTTCTCTCCCACGTTCTCCTTCCACCCCCCCACCCCCTCTTTAAGGAGTAATACTGAGCGCACATTTACTTAGCAATTAGAAGTCCGCGGCCACACTTTCAAAGCTGTGCTGGGCAGAGAGTCAAAACCTACATTTGGTGGTGAGGGCTGAAGTGCCCACAATGAGCGGGAGTCTGTATGGTTCCCCTGTCCCTCGCTGGGTGGCTGGAAGGCCGTGTCCAGGAACAAAAGGATGACTATGGGGAATCCGCTGGGAGAAAGGGGCGCTCAGATTTTATTAGTATTTCCATTATTTTTGGTCGGTCAGCGTTTCCATCCTTTCAAGACGCCCCCACTTGGGTGGTGATTATATGGAAAACAGTAGCAAGTGCCAAGTAAACTTCAAACCCTGGGTATACTGGTGTTTCTAGACAGCCACCGTGGTTCCAGGGTTTGCTCACTCCATGTTAGTCTTCGTTTTCACCCTGAGCAAGAAGGTAAACGAGGATGAGCCCGGTGCTTTTGTTTTTATTTTTGTTGCTAATCTGCATGTGTTTTACCTACTTTCTGATTGGGGATTAATCACACAGGATATTTAATCCTAGGGAGTTCTTTTTTCACATATATGTGAAAAGAGAATACACGCACAAGCATGTGTGCGCACACACACACACACACACACGTATGCCTAATCATGATATGTTCTACAAATGCATATTAACTTTTGAAGCAGGCCTTGGTAGCCAGTCCTCAGACAAAACTTTGAAATGAATTAAAGTATCATTTAATATTCCTTTTTTCCATGATTGACTAAATGGAGGTCCAGAAATTGGCTCTAGGGACTAAAGCGATCCAGTACCCTGTTCCCTGACCTTTTCTCAGGGACATATTGGATAAGGTGCATTCCTCTAGGAGAAGATTCTTCTCAGTCTATGGATGACTCTGGCACACCTCCTTCCTCTCTGCAAAGCTCTCATCCCGTGGCTGCTTGCTTGTTGAAAAGCCACAGCTTATAGGGATCCACTTTTTAGGAGGTCTGTTTGAAACCATCTCATAGATGGTTTGCGTTCTTGAGCAATCTGCAGGAAGCCCACGCTCAACAGGCCACATCATATCACACAAACTAGCTGTTGTCCATCATCTACTTGGTGTGGAGAACAGAGAAGGTGGGGGGGGGGGAGTAGGAACAGAGAAGGAGGGGAGGAGGAGGGGGAGAAGTAGGAGTCCAGTCCACCCACATCCTCTACGGTGTGGAAGCGCACATCCCACTGGGAAACTCAGCGGACTGTTGCGCTCTCTCTGATAAGGTCTTTATACATCATACAATGAACAAAAGTATCTCCCAGCGCCTGCAACACCATGTATCTGAGTCTGTGTCCAGCTGCTCATTGTCTTGAGTGTAACATAGTTGCCATCAGGAGCCCCTGTCTGCCCAAGGCTGTTTCTGCAGGGACAGAAAATGCTCACAAGTAAACCCACTTCCAGAGATTCCAGACCTGCAGGCAGGGGTTGCTTTTAATGAATGCGCTTTCAAATACCTCGAAAGAATAGCCTAGTATATGTGCCTAGATATATGCCTAGATATTGACCAGTTTTGCTATGCTTCCCCTCTGAGTTTTATAGCCGCTTTTTTTGGGTAGCTTTCGCTCTCAGGGAGTGTAAATGCTGGATATAAGTGGATATAATTTGTTTGAAGATGTGCCTTTATAAAAACAAGGATGCAGGAGAACCAGGTCTACTTCGCGTGGTAGAAATGCAAACTCTGACTAGCTCTGTAATATCTTCATTGTGTTCCTACAAATCTTGTTTGCTTATTTTGCTTTATTAAAATCAAGAGAAGGATCTCATTGCTTCCCGACCTTTTGGCTAAGATTGAGTGTAAAGAGAAGGATCTTGCCGAGACCGGTTTGGCTCAGGGGGTAGAGCTTCGGCCTGCAGACTGAAGGGTCCCAGGTTCGATTCCTGTCAAGGGCATGTGCCTTGCTTGCTGGCACATCTCCAGTGTGGGGCGTGCAGGAGGCAGCTGATCGATGTCTCTCTCTCATCGATGTTTCTGACTTTCTATCCCTCTCCTTTCCTCTCTATAAAAAAAATCAATAAAATATATTTTTTTAAAAAGAGAGTAGGATCTTTCTATTTCCAGTGCCAGGAAGCCCTCTCTGGCATTTAATAAATCCTTGCTAAACAAAGGACTAGGTAGAAAGATGCTGACTTATGGTAACAGCAGGTGATTTGCCCACAATTTATAGTTATTGTCCTAGGCACTTCTTATTTTGGGTGATAGTGTCTGTGGTGACTAGAAAAATTGGAAAGAATCCTTTTCTTTACTATATTTTTATTGATTTCAGAGAGGAAGGGAGAGGGAGAGAGAGAAACATCAATGATAAGGGAGAATCATTGATAGGCTGCCTTCTGCATGCCTCCTACTGGGATCTAGCTCGAAACCTGGCATGTGCCCTTTACCGGAATCAAACCTGGGACCCTTCAGTCTGCAGGCCGACACTGTATCCCCTGAGCCAAACCAGCTAGGGCTGGAAAGAATCTTTATCCCACCATTTCCCCTCAATTATTAGATAATAAGCAACTAGTTTTAGGACCTAGTGCTCAATCAAGTCAAAGGAAATTTTATTAATGGTTTGGACAGATTGACAAATAGTTTAAGCTACACTTTCTTCCTTTTATAAAAATATGTATATAATATTTAGTTAACATCTTCAACCATTGTAGGCAATTGCAAATTTAGAAAATAAATATCAATTTAAATATTTGAGAAGTTAATAATTCAAATGTACCTTACAGAATTCACAACATAATCAAATAACATCTCAAAGGGCAAAAGCCATATTTTAAGTTTCATTACAGAACTGGTTTACTTACGTGCACTTTTCAAATAGATATGTCTGTCCACTTAGATTAGAACAAAACATCTACTTTGATTTTCACAGAAAAGATTCCTTAGAATGTTACTTCATTTCCTTTTCAAGTTTTTATAAATCACATTTCCCTTCTTTATTTAAATGATCTGTGGTCAGTATAGACGTCAAGTTTGAATGACATGAACTGATGGTCAGTTTTGCATACTCTTTGGTTATTCAGTCACATATTTTAGTGTCTAGGTGTGTCTGTGGTGGCGTTTGGTGGATGTTGTTAAAGGCCATAGCAGCTGACTGTAAGTGAGAGAGATTCTCTGAGATGATACTGGCAGGATTCATTGTACCTGTGGATGGCAGCTTCCGTCTGTACCTGAGCGGCCAGCCTGCCCCTCTGGGGGCCTCTCCTGCAGGTTTCAGACTCACCTCGCCAGCCCCTGTAATCATGTAAGCTAATTCCTTTCAGGGAGTCTCTTAATATATGCCTCCTATTGGTTCCTTTTTTTCTCATGAATTCTGCCTGGTAGACATGAAACTTACAAAGATGCTTTGTACCTTTCTGTTAATATTTAATAAATAATGAATTTTGTCTTTGAACTCTTAATATTTCTACTTCTCACAGTTGTAGATACATAATATTTAATTTCTTACAAGGCACTGATTTTAAGAGGACCCCTGAAGATGATTCTGTAGCAGCATAAATAAGTTCCACCTAAATTCTTGGTATCCTAGGCACGGAGTCACCTTTCCACCTTCTCACACTGCCCAGAGGCCTGGAGCAGTTGGGGAGGTTCGGAATGCCCCGCCCCCAGCCGCTCAGCACCTGTGCATGCAAATCAACCCACCATCTTCGTTGGGTTAATTTACATACTCACTCCTGATTGGCTAGTGGGCGTTGTGAAGGTATGGTCATTTTACATCTTACTCTTTTATTAGTGTAGACTAAAGGCCCAGTGCACGAAATTCATGCATGGGGAGGGTCCCTAGCAGCTGCTGGCCAGGGCCTCCCTTCCCCCAGCTGCCTGCTGCCACCACTGCCAGCTAGGGTGGGCTAGCCAGGGGGAGGAGTGGCAGACAGTTGGCCAGCCGGCCCTGCCCCCTTGTCGAACTCCCGGTTGAGGGGAGAATTTGCATATTAGGCTTTTATTATATAGGATAACAAGTGTATCAGTTATCTATTTCTGCATAGCTTATTAGTCCCAAATGTAGCCGCTTCAAACCACACACTTAGTATCTCATGGTTTCTACGGGTGAGGAAGCCAGGCATGCCCAGTAGGGTCTGCGCTACAGGGTAGTTCAGGGGCTGCAAAGTGTTGGCAGCTGCTCAGTCTCATCTGAAAGGGAAATGGTGGAAAGATCCACTTCCAAGGTCAAAGTTGTTTGGCCAAGTTCAGTTCTTCATTGGTGGTTGGATGGAAGGTCTCAGTCCCGCTGGCTATTCAGTAGAGCCTGGCCTCATTGCTGTCCTGTGTGAGCTGTCAGCTTGCTTCCTGAAAATCAGAGAGAAAGAAAGAAACTTTTCTTACAATCCCAGGAGTGACTTCTCATCACTGCTGTCCTGTTCTGTTCATCAGAAGCCGGTCACTAGGTCTGACCACGCGAAAGGGGAGAGGAGTCTAAAAGTGTGACTATCAGGAAAGGGAGATTGTTGGGAGCCCTTGAAAGCACCTCGAGTTTTCTAAAAACCAGGCACATCTGAACGCATAGTGTAATTAGAAGCTCCAAGGTGGGCATTGATGATAAGGAGAAGAGGGAGCTTTTAGCTCTAGCTGTGGTCAAACAAGCAAACAAACAAACAAAACACGGAAATCTCAAAATATGTGAGTAACTGCCCAGGTTTCTCAGCCCTGGCCACATTCCTGTCATTCTTAATGAAAAAAGAACCCAACGTCTGTGGTCACAGCCAGAGCCAGAAGCGGGGTGTACGTAATTGTGCCCACACTGGGGAAGCACTTCAGCGCCTTAAAGTTGGAGATGAGAGTAGGAGGATTAGGGAGTTGAAAATCTGGATAAACATCCAGCAACTCTACCTAAGGAATAAAGCCAAAGGTATGAGGGCGAGGAGGATCAACCCAGGGACTGTATGCATGCACATGAGCCTAACCAATGGGCACGGACACCAGGGGGGTGAGGGCAGGAGTGGGGAGGTGTAGGCAACGGGAGAGATAAGAACGCATATGTAATATCTTAATCAGTAAGTAAGTAAGTAAGTAAATAAGAAAAAGGAGCCAGATGGGGTCTGGATGCCTGAGCTCCAGGCAGGCCCGTGGATGTTGCCAAAGCACAAGCTCCGAGGTGCCAGCGCCAGCGCCTTCCTCGGGGGAAATTCTTGCGCGGGGAAGGAGGCTGCTTGTTGTTTGTGCAGACGCCTCTGTGGCTCAGGTCACAGCACAGCAGGTCTGATGAAACTGGTTTGCAGGAGGCAATCCTCATCCACCCACTGCCTTCTGGGAATTGGAGCCTCGTCGTTACGGAAGTCTAAATATCATGACGTTCAGCCGCTAACCCAGGGTGAGGTTTTCTCCTGCCGTGTTGATTAAAGGGCAGGGATAACGTCTTTTTATTTATTAATATTACAATCTTTTTCTTGTCTTTTTAAAATTTTATTGATTTTTTTACAGAGAAGAAGGGAGAGAGATAGAGAGTTAGAAACATCGATGAGAGAGAGAAATCCATCAGCCACCTCCTGCACGCCCCCTACTGAGTATGTGCCCACAACCAAGGTACATGCCCTTGACCAGAATCGAACCTGGGACCTTTTGGTCTGCAGGCTAACGCTCTATCCACTGAGCCAAACTGGTTTTGGCATGTCTTGAGGCCTGTGGAGGTAGGGGAGTCCCTGGGCCATGGGGCAGCCCTCCCAATAGCAGGTCTATCTGGTAGGTGCGATGCTGATTCTGTGTGAAGTGGAAAGCCAGCCGCCTCACCCACCCCGTCAGATACTCCTGGGTTCCAGTTTGGCTCTCAAAGGCAGCATGGAGCCAGACTGGTTCCTACTCCGTGTCATGGCGTATCAGAGATTGAAAAAGAATCCTGTAAATGTGTCCACCTTCCTCTGCAACTGTGTGCCTCTCCATGGGACAACGCATTTTCTGCAGTGATTCTTTGTATCTTCTACTTTCCACAGCTCTCCCTTCTCTCCATAGGGTGGATGCTCCTTTGGCTAAAGCACTCATTTGTTCAGGTTCATCTTAAACTAGGAGCAACCTGGTTGACATGAAAACCAGCAGAGAGCTCTTCTTGTGAGCTGCAAACAACAATTAATGTTAGAATCTGGGCCATTGGATATTATATTGTTAGCTCATTTAGATTCCTGAACAATGAAAATTCTCCCTAACCCTATTTGTCTTTCTTTCCTTCCGTCCTTATTATCTTTAACAGACAGACTACGAAGTAGGAAAATGAGACAAGAGAACGAACATAGGATGTATTTTGTACTGTATGTGTCATGCTCCCATCAGGGCCTTCATGTGCATTCCCTTATTTTCTACTAGCTCAGACTGTAAAGTAGCTACGATTTCCATGCTGCCGATGAGGAGGCTGAGGCTCAGCGGGCTGAGCAGCCTTCACATTTATTTTGCTACATTAGGCCTAAGATTGACATTGGTTAAGCCACACCCTGTGCCTTTCCCCAAGACAAGCTTTACGCTAACAATGCAGTCTTAAGGAGTTAAAAAGATGACCAGCTGAAAGCCAGGTCACAGGACAGATAAGGGATTTACAGTGCCACTCAGGATCTCATTGGTCTGAATGGACCTCACTTAATGGCATGCCACAGTACTCTTTCCTTCGCATCATGATTGGTGATTCATCAAAGAAAAAAAAGAACTACTTGTATTTATCTCCATGTGACTTCCTCTTTTTTTAAAAAATATATTTTATTGAATTTTTACAGAGAGGAAGGGAAAGGAATAGAGTTAAAAACATCAATGAGAGACAAACATTGATCAGCTGCCTCCTGTGCACCCCTACTGGGGATATGCCTGCAACCAAGGTACGTACATGCCCTCAACTGGAATCAAACCTGGACCCCTCAGTCCACAGGCTAACGCTCTACCCACTGAGCCAAACCAGTTAGGGCTGATTTCCTCTTTTAAGTGTCCATTCAATGTTCTAAGTTAGTGGGCTTTATATGAAATCTTTGGGTCAGTTATGGGGTAAAATGCTCCCTCCAGATTTGTGTCATTAGCAAAATAGATAATTACACCACTAGAGTAAATACACATCACACACACACACACACACACACACACACACACACACAAATGTACACAATGCATGCATTTAGTCCAGATTAATGATAAAGCTGTTGAAAAGCCAGAACCAGAGGAGCTTCCTGGGATGGATTCTTAGAGAATCCCTGGCAGAGGGGTAAAAAGTCGTTAATCAGCCCTCTTCAGATACAGTTTTCCACCCACAGGCTCCTGCTGCCCTCTCTGTGGCTGTCTGCAAAAAACAATCACCAGGATTTTGCCAGAGTCAGTACAAGCTATGCAGCCATTGTTTCTTCAGACCACACCAGCCTGAGGACATGACTAGGGGCACATTTACATAAAAATCATGTATGCCCTCCTACATGCACTGTGACCTGTGGTTCCCTGCAAAGCCCTGTCAAAACATTCAGCAAATTCTCTCCCATTCTTTCCAGGAATCTTTAGGGGATGCTCTCCCTGATGTTTAAGCATGAATGATCTTAGCTAGTTCAAGTTCTGTAACTCTGTCTCTCCCTGTCTGACCCAGACCCTTGTGTGTGTGTGTGTGTGTGTGTGTGTGTGTGTGTGTGTGTCCCAGATCTCTGGGACTTGCTAAATTATTCCATTGCTCAATCGGTCAGCAATCAGCGTGTCACTCATGCCCACAGACACTTCCACACTTTGTCCTCAAGTTGGGTTAAGGGTCAGAAGCCAACTTAGCCTGGCCAGAATGGCTCAGTGGTTGAGCATCAGCCTATGAACCAGGAGGTCACAGTTTGATGTCAAATCAGGGAGCATGCTCAGGTTGCGGGCTCAATCCCCAGTAGGGGGCATGCAGGAGGCAGCCTCTCAATGATTCTTTCTCATCATTGGTGTTTCTATCTCTCCCTATCTCTTCGTCTCTGAAATTAATACACACACACACACACACACACACACACACACACACACACTAAAGTAGCCAAAGAGAGTGGCAGTTGCATGGGAGTGTGGAGAGGAGTACTGGCTGGGAAGTCCAGGACGAAGTCTGGAGTCAGAGGTGGAAAATAGCCTTAAGAACATTGAAGTAGTTTTAGGGACCCTCTCCCATTATTTCAGAGGCCCTGGACACACTGAGGTCCTAGAGCATGCGCTCTCATAGTTCTGCTCTTTGTTTGTTACAGGAAAGTGAGACTCTGGAAGACAGAGCATGTAGTAAAAGCTGAGTTATACAAGTTTTCCATTATTTATGAGTTTCAAGATACTATCACAGTAGCAGGTCGGGTTAGCCTGGCATGCAATGACTGAACTGGAATTCGGTCCCAGCATTTCTCTCACACTGGCTGATTCACTCCTACCCACATGTATGCATTTATAATCCACGCCACATCTGTTTCCAAAGATGTGTAAAAGGTGTGTCATTAAAAGCATGTATACAATAGAATCATAAAATTAAAGAGCCAATTAATAAATAGAGTGGGAAATATAGCCATCCCCCAAATAAAAAACGATTGCTCATGAGCTTAAATTTCATCACTTCACATCACATGTTCTAGTTACATATCAGCTAACTCTCCGAGAGAGAGAGAGATACTGCTTTGTGGCACTAAACCATTGCATAACTTGTCATAGTGGCAATTATATGATATTTAATAATGAGGTGGGCAGATATATAGAGAACTATTTGTCTCTGCAAAGATATATATGTATGCAAATATATGTGCAAATGCATATAGGCAGTAATATATATATATATATATATATATATATGCTAATTAACATATATTAACTTAAGATGGTACTTTTGTAATATGTAAGTAATAGGGAACAGCACATTTTTGAAAAAATCTGATTTGATATAGAGGCTTAGGAGTTCTAGAACATGGAAGAATAGACACACCCCTTACATTAGGTTTCCAAGAGGGCTTTGACACTGAGGTTTCTGAACTTCATTCCATATATATGGAATCTGGTATCTGGGGGCAGAGGATTTAAGAACGAGTCCTCTACAGACTCGCTAGATGATTCTGAAGGCCTGTGAGCAGGCACAGGCTGGGGATCACCACCCCGGATTCTTACTCTCATCACTTGCCTCTACTTAAATTTTGATTAGATAGCAACAGAGGACTACCAAACACTGAGCTCAAGAGATTATGGTTATGCTTAATAATTTGTTATAAATTAGCCTTTCCTACTGTACTTTCCCCAGGGAGGTACCCAATAGATATGAGCTAATGGATTAAATAGTTCATTGACATATGAGTTAAGGTCAATTTGAAAGGGACTGAACCCATTGAATTCTTCCTCCCCCAGCAGAAACAACAAACAAACAAAAGGAAGAAAATGCCTTGAGTGTATATTCAGAACCTAAATCTGCTTGTCATGCCCTATTCGCTCAGGCAGCAGGCAGCTTTGAATTCCTTGGAGGTAGCAGTGGACTTGAGAGGTTCAGGCCGCTAGCTGGCCCTGTGCTCGCCCCATCTTCACAGTGATTCATGGCCATCCCTTGAGTTCGTTTCAGATTATGGGTATGGTTCCTCTCTTACCTCTGCAGCGCTTCTGCATTATCATTCTGAGTGCAACCAGGTGCCAGCAAGATCAGACAATGCCTGTGGCTTCAGTGGAGGTGAAAGAGAGGCAAAGATGCGTACGGGCGGTGATGCCAGAGAATGAATCAATAGTCAAACAGCCCAAGCTCCAGCTTGTTCAGGCGGCACATGGTTGGGCTGTCCTGTGCTCCCCAGCGACTTTTCAGTGTAGGCTCCTTCGTCCAGGTGCCCAGGATTGCCAGGGCCTCACTTACTATGCATTTCTCTCAAAGCTAAATAAAAAGTCAAACTCATGGAATCAAAAAGGCTGACGAATAATTCCACAACCAGCAAAATGATTCTTAAAAAATGAAGGCCCGAGTAGAAATGAACAGAATGTGTTGGTAGCAGCTCTGTGCCATGAGACATACTGAGGGAAGTTTGTCAGATGGAAGAGAAATGCTAGTTTACATCTGAGATACACAAGAAATGGTAAAGAAATCTGTAAATATGAAATACTGGTGTGTGCATATGATAATTTTTGCTTCTCTTATTTTCTTTATAAGACATCTGACTCTCTAAAGCAAAAACTAATTTTAAAAATTAGAGCAAACACTTCATTATTGGTTTTGTCATGTTTATAGGTGTGTTGCAGCTATAAAAACAATCTTTTAAAATTTGGATGGGTGAACTATTGTAATATAGATTTCCCATCCTTTACAGAGAATACTTCAGGATTAACTCGAAGCACACTGACATAAGTCAAAGATGCATGCCACATACCATACAGCAGCCATTAAAATCACACCAGGAAGAAATATAAGTAGAAATTTTATTATAGATGAATTAAAATGGTAAAGGCTCATTCGTTTATATACTTATAAATTTATTCTAAGATATATAGCTTAGAATTTCACTTATAGGAAGTTCAAAGAAAGGCAAAACAATAGTGACAGAGAACAAAGCAGGGACTTCCTAGACCCTGTGTCAGTGAATGGCAGCAGAAGAACACGTGAACAAATGCTGGGAGGGAAAGGAAGTGGTCAGACTAGCAGCGACTTCCACAGTGTCAATAGCAGGAGTAAGAAGCAGAGAAACGGTGGCAGGACTTTTATAAAAGGGCAGCAGGCCAACACATAAATGCTTCACATATATACACTCCATTCCTTGAAGTCTCTGCCTATTCCTCACCATCAATGGCTCTCCGACTTGGTAACCCAGCCATTCTAGGTGACTTTCCGACAGAACTTCATTATTGAGTTTATCATGGTTATAAGTGTGCTGCAGCTATAAAAAAAATCCTTTAAAATCTGGATGGGTGAACTATTCTAATAGAGGTCAGCTGGCACATCAGGGTAGCCCTCGCGCCACCTCCCTGCTGCATGGAAATCTATTCTAATGTGTGCAGCTCCTCTTGCAAACATGCGCAGTGTGCATGGACAGTTTAGCTTTTGGACAGCAAAGCAGTCATGGGAAGGAAACACCAGTAGGCCTGTGCCATGTTGTGCGTTGCTTTGCTTTCTGATAGAACAATGCTTTTGGGTTTGGGCACCGTGTTGCCCGGGGAGCAAAGGGAAATGTCTGTTATTACTTGCTGAACATCTACCCTGCAGCCAGCCAAACCACAGGAGCTAATCTCCAGCCGGGAGCTAGCTTCTCCAGGAGGAGTCCTCAGGCTGACATTCCTTCGACCATGGCCTCTCAGTCTCCACATTTTTCCATCTAACGTCTCTGTGGGCTTCTTATGGAGAACCTCATTTCAGGTTTGGTGCCATCACAATGTAGGGGTTTTATTTTGAATTTCCTTTAACAGGAGAAATGAGCACCAGTTTCAATACCTCTGTGGAGAGTGCTACATAGATTAGGGTCAGATCACATCTTTCTGAGGTCTGTTTTATAATTTGTTTTACCTCTTCCTGCGTGTTGTATCTGTTTGCCTCATTCTTGTAGCAGCATTCATTTATATATTTATTCATTCTCCCAATAAACCTTTTAAACTACTGTCTATAGACAGTTTTGAAGGCACTAAGGAAATAAAGGTACGATTCCAATCCTTAAATAACCTGCAGTCAATGTAGAGCCTGCCCATGAGAGTCCCAGAAGCAAATTGACAGATGGAACATTTAAACGGGTAACTGAAGAGTTTGATGAGGACACTCTTTACAAAGGATTAATAGAAACCACAAAGACGTGATAAGCACCCCACAGAGAGGAAGATCAAAGGCCTATTATCACTGCTAAGACAGGAGGAACATAGTTGTACGTGTATGGTAGGAGTGTACATGTACTCTACATGAAGAGACATATTCTATAGGAAGAGAGGGATGCTACCTCCTTAGGTGGGGAAACACAGCCACTGACAACACGTGGCAGCATAAAAGGGCCTGGCCAATGAGCTATCTCAATACTTCACCTAACTCCCCATCTCCTGACTCCCACTGGCCAAACACTGGAGGTGAGGGAGCTTGGTTGATGTAGTCATATAGGTGACAATCCGAGCGAAAGCTTGGCAGCTATGAAATACCCAGGCAGCTTTGTTGCTGGTGACGAAGTTATTCCTGTTACATCAGCTGAAGTCCGGGGCTCTGTCACTGACATTTGTACTTAGAGGAACACGTTACCTTGTTTCCCCAAATCTCCTTAATTTAGATAAGCTTTCCTCTATTACCAAAATGGTTCTCAAGCCCCAAGCTTTTCCCGGTCACTGGCACTTTATGTAACATCAGGGAAACTGAGATATAGACATGTCTCCGAGATTAATCAACAGTTCCCATTTGCATATCAGCCCCGTTTCATTTCCTGAAGCGTTTCATCTTAAAAAGCTGTGGAGCGGGGACTTTTCCCTGCGAACAAGACAATGCTGCCTTGTGATATTCTGCAATGATACCGAGCACATCGTATGTATAGATCGTCCGCTTCTACCCTGGAGCACCGAAAACTCAGATCAACATGCCCTGATTACCATCTTCTGGGTCTTTTTCTCAGCGATGCTCCTCGCTTTCCCACAGGACAGGCCTGCCCGTGTTCTCACCATTGGGCTCCTCGGCGTGAGTCAGTGCGGTGGTGAAAGGTGCCCATTGTGAGAGTGGCTTAGCCTGGGAGGAAAAGCCCTGGTTCGGGGGTTATTTCCAGGATCACAGATTACTAAGAAGAGCTGTCAATCACAGCGATGAGTGCACAGTGACTGACACACGGTAGTCACTGAGTAACTATTCAGATATTTGTTAGATAAATACAGAGACTTATTCACATTCTTACTTACAACAGGGAAGAATGGGAAACAACTTGAGTCGCTAGTATTAGAATAGTTTAGATGATGTGTATTAATTTAATGAAATAATACTTGAATATAAGACATGGCGATTTACCTCTATGTTAATTGAATATGTGGTGCTTCCCTAATTCTCCTTCTTTCTTTCTTCGTTCTCTTTGTTGTGTCTTATACCAATTCCTTTCTAACCCCTATTATTGCCAAAATCCTCTTCTTGGCTCTTTTTTAATCTCAGATTTTATTTCCAAGGCAGTCTCCTCTCCATGTGTCATTGTAGCTCTCTCCTGTGGGTAATTCAAAGGGTATGTCTTGAGTAGTTGAAAAGGAAGTGAAGGTCTTGAATTATAGGTATAAGTAAGGAGAATACCACTGCAAGTATAAGAAAAAGAATAATTGCAGGAAGAAGCAGGAATATTTGAAAAAAAAAAACAGGCATCACCAGTACGTGTCCGGGTGAGGCATGGGACTAGGTTGATACGTTATTTGGCAAGGCATATGCAGCTCAGTTTTATAGATAATTGGGGCTCACTGAAGGCTTTTTCCATTAAGTAACAAGATGAGTGAGTTACACATAAATAACATCCATTCCTATGACAACATGGTTAGGAACATGTTGGCTGGGGAGGGGCAGGAAATGAGAGGGGAGCAGAGAGCAGAGTGATATATGTGAGAATTGATGAGAGGTTAGGTAGGTATAACAGCAGGTGTGGGGGGGAAAGTTCAGCAGATGGCAAAGTACAATCCCTTGATCAAATGCGCCTGTTGCCTGTTTTTATAAATAAAGTTTTATCAAAACAAGTGTCATCATTCATTTATATACTATCTATGGTTACTTTTGTGCTATACAACAGCAGAGTTGAGTGTTGTGACCAAGACTATATGGCCCACAAAAACTAAATTATTTTCTCTTTGCTGTTTTAGCAAAAAGAGTTTTTCAGACCCTGTACTAACTCAGATGCTAGTGCTCATGTACCTAAAAGTTGACAAAATTAGAGAATGGGACAGGGGACATGTCAAAAATAAGCAGATCTGTGTGGGTAGAAGGACAATGACATCAGAGGACACCAAGCAGTCGGGAAAAGCAGACTCTGAAGAGGAAGTAGATATATGTATCTTTGGCTAAAAGTTCCAAGAAAATAACGGAGAATTTTAAAATCTTACTATTTTATGTCCAAGAATAAGTGATCATTTACAGTATTTTGCAGATCAGGGTAAATGTATTGAATCAGGTCAAACTGTGTGTCTTTTCTAGGTGATTCCAACATCCTCAAGGCTCTCCTGGTTTAGCTACCATGCTTTGCTG
Source organism: Lasiurus borealis (assembly GCA_004026805.1). Classification (NCBI taxonomy): domain Eukaryota; kingdom Metazoa; phylum Chordata; class Mammalia; order Chiroptera; family Vespertilionidae; genus Lasiurus; species Lasiurus borealis. The sequence goes on from PVJN01009951.1 coordinate 15,483, forward strand.
AAAACTTTTTCCTAAACCTCTGTTCTCCAGTCAGGTAACTTAGTTACTGAGCTCTGCCTTGCAGGTGATGTAATCTCTGTGAACCACCTGAGCGGCTGAATCATGAATCCTTAAGCTCTAAAGACATATCATACAAGAAGATTTGAGACCACATTATCAACATCAAAACATAGATTGTGGCGGGTCATTTTCTTAATTTCATAAAGGTTTTCCTGACACTGTCAATCTGTGAGCATTGTGCTCAGAAGTTTTCATCACAGAGCAATATTTTCAGTTCAACAATTTTTATTACTTCTCTGTTCATATTGGGGATACTATCTACAAAGGAAAATTCAATTTCATTGCTTTCCCTGACTATTTTAGTTATAATAATGCCTAATAAAAGCTAATAGCTTTGCTAAGGTTAAATGATAGTATCTTAATAATGAGTTAACAATTATATTTTAAAACTATGTAAACCTAAGTAATGTGACATTTTTAGAATCCATCTTTGGGTGAAGATGGAAGTGACATAAGTAGAAAACTAAGTGGGCATAGAGGTGGTGTAGTTTTTCCAAGGTCATCTTTAATTTTTTTAGCCGAATATTCAAGATACTTGTTTCTATAAAAAGCATTAACATTGGCTTATCTTGTTCTGTGAGTTCCATCCTGATGTTCCTTTAATCTCATAATGTAAACATATAATTCATTGGAGCATTAATTAGACACTAAAAAAGAGATTTGTGTGGGTGTGTGTGTGTGTGGTAGCAATGGAAAGGAAAAAGAAGATAAATACAAGGAGAAAAAATAATGGTGGAGTCCTTTTTAAGGTTCTTTCTGAGCTAGCATGTCTGACTTATTTCCTTTTTCTTGGGAAAGAAAGGAACAGATTCAGAAACCCTAAATCTATAGCTCCAAAACATTATATTGAGTTGGGATGATTTAGTAACTTTCTGAATTTGCATTTGTAGCCTTCTGTTATTACAAATATATCATGTGTATTTGGGTGCAATTTAAACTATTGGGGAAAAATGGATTCTAACCAGCAGGGAAAACATCTCTGACAGAATAATGTTAAATTAAATAAACAGCATCTAATGAGATCTGTTATTACCTGCTCTTTGGTCATGCTTGGGCACGCAGTCTGCAGGCTTGTGTTTCTAAGTGCTATCATAAATCTTTCAGCCTATTTTGCTTCTTGAAATTCTAATCTCTCTCCTCTCAGGTGGGAGTCTCTGTCCTCACTTAAATCTTTACATCTCAATGAAATCTCCAAGGTCTTCATTAAATCTTACCATTGAAAAGGTAAAATTGGCATTACAACAGATCATTTGTGAAAGATAAAATTCACTTGCTTGAAATGGGGGTGTATTAAGAAATATAATTCTGTCACAGGAATGAATACTTGTATCTGGTGAATGCTTCTGTTTTCACTGATTTTTATGAACCTAAGTTTTACTAATATGAGCCTTGGGGGGTCTCTGTCAGGAGCTTTTTGCTCTCAGCTCCATGCTGTGTAAAGAAAGAGAATGGAATTCCAACACGTGTCTAGGTTGCAAATCTGCCGTGGTTGCAAATTGTAAAGATATTACCTCACATGCAATTATTTCTATAACATCAGAGAAAGTCTCTTAAAAAAACAAAGATATGAATTGATAGATGATAGCCTGCTTCCACAGATACCTGGAAGCCACTCGTGCCTCTACGCATATCCCATACCTGTTTTATAACAACTTACTGTTTTATTTCCTAGTTGTTTCCATAGGGAGATGCAGGGCATATAAGTAGACCGCAGTCTGGATTCCGATAGAACCGATATCAAATCCTGGCTTTGATATTTATTAGGTGTGTGATACCTGAGCTAAGGTGCCCATAGGAACTTTAAATAGTCAATCAAATCTGAACTCGCATCTGTTTTTCCTTAGGATCCATTTTTTCCCCCCCATATTTTCTTCATCTCCACCAGCACTCTAATAGAAGAAGCCCAGAAGTCATGGCCGGCTTTTCTTCTCTCCCTACCACGGTTGTCCTGCAGTTAGAACCTGCCCGCTTGCCCGGTGGCTGTGCTTTTCCTCCACTTCTCAGAGGCAACCCTGTTCTCTGCTGGGTAGACTGCCTGCTCACTGCTGCTCTCTGTGAATGCAGTCTAAGCACTGATTCATCCTTTCTGAAGTCGCTTTGTGCTTCTCTAAGGTTCCAGTCTCATCATGTGTTCCCAAGTCAGCTACCCAGTGCCTCCCTGTGCACACAGGATAGATGCCATGGCCCACGTGGCACTCTGAGTAGATTCTGACCAGCCCCAGCCTACGCTGTCCACTCCAGCCACACTCCTCTGTTTTGTGAGCGGGCTGTCTTCCATCCCACAGTCTCCCCTCACTACTTCCTCTACTGAGAATCCCGCCCCTCTTATCTCTTTCTGGAAATTATCAACAAGTCATAAACAGAGATGAAGCAAACAACAATAGTAGCAAAGTTGAGTATTCAGATTTAACATTGAGTTTTGAGGAAAATTTTCTGATCCTCCCTCCACTGACAGATAGATAATGAATAGCAAATGCTTACCATAGAAAACAGGGCTTTTCTACTTCTTTTTTTCCTAAAATCATACCCCTCAGTTAAAAATAACATTTTTAAAATTTATCTTTGCCCCTTTCTTCTTGTTGTCTAACCTTGCTTTTTACATATTGTTCAGTCCTAGATTTCTCTGATGCCTCGATGCTATCTCACGGACTCTGTCACAATGAAGTCAGTAATACAGTTACCATCATTTCAGTCCTGAAATCTGTCATTCGAATGAATGCCACCTCTTCCTGTAAAAAATATGTCAGCTCGTTTATTAAGTATAGCTTATGTCTACATTCGCTCCTTATTTACATATAGCTGACATATAACAATAACTAAACTCTTACATCTCATTTTTCCCTGTACTTTAATAGCCTACTGTAGCAGTGTTAATTATCTTTTACTGGGGAAAATACACATTGCCCACTTGTTTTGTAGAACCATTTTGCAAAGCAAACTTCATTTATGAATTGTAGTAATCATTTTACAAGGTTTAAGCACCGCGGGGTAATTTCAGTCTCATTCCAGAACTGCCTCAGTGAGGAAGATGTTGTTGATTCACAAAGCGTGCATGATTTGAGGAGTTTACACATGGGAGGAGATGCATTGCACTCACGTTGCATGCTTACTCACATAATGCCATGGCAACCAAATGTATGTGACTTGGGTAAAACTAGTGATCATTGAACAGAGAGAATCATGATGCTGTGAAGGGGTGCAGTGAAGGCCCTTACCCAAATGAGAACCCAATTCTAGTTCATTGTTTCCCAACTGATACATGATCGAGAAACCACTGGGATATAAAGCCCCCTCTCTTTCACCTGATCGTTTCTGACCATGGACAAAAAGGGGGCACAAGTAAATGATAGCCAGCATCGTGCAGAAGCAGGAGGATGTCTAGAGTCTAGAATAAGGATGGCGGATTGTCTGGACCACTTCCTTTGGGGATGCTACCTGCTCTTCTCTTCTCTCCCTGCTATTCCGGTGGGTGTTACTCATGGCATCCTAGAACAGACATTACAGCGGTACCTCGAGATATGAGTGCCTTAACATACGAGATTTTTGAGATACGAGCCGTCGAGCGAGTGATTTTTGCTTTGAAATACGAGCAACAGTTGAGATAGGAGTCATCGCGCGGATCGGGCCGGCTGCACACGACCCACCAGTTTACCCCTACTTGAGCGTCTCATAGTTTCTCATGCCTCAAGGTTACGGAACGAATTAAACTCATATCTCGAGGTACCACTGTATTTGACAATGGAACTTTAAGCCATTCCCCTGGCCGGCTTTTAAAAACATGATACTGCAAGTGCAGTTTTATGAAGTCAGTGTCACCAGATGATGGGGGTGAGTCATGGCTGCCTAGAGATTTCCAAGAGCTTCCAAATGATTTGCATAGAATTGACAAGCAACCAAAAAGCACAAGTCTCGCAATAAAATTTTTTTTAATACACCCAAGGCCTTATTGTGATGACTCAAGAAACTCTTTCTAGATGAGTCTCCGCCACACCTGTATGCATTGGTTATCATTTCTTCATGAGCATCACAAATGCCCAATTACCCCTCTGGTGAGAACTTGAGTGTGGTGTTCGCTTTGTCACCATCATCGTTAGAAATAGCAACGGCGAGGACATTGACAGGTGCTAAATGAGTATTGTGCGCTGAGCTAAACAACACACGGTTCTCATTGGCTTTTGAATATGTCATCAGGTGTCTTATAGTAACCTAGGTGACAGGAGCTCCCCTTGGGCTTGTCAGAGTCAAGTTCGTGGTGAAGGCTTCGTGTTATTCCTTCCTGGAGAAGCATGTGGTGTGTCTGCCATCCATGAAGCTGACGGCTCCCTTGGAGAGCAATTCTATTAGACAGCGGGCTCATGTCCCTGCGCCTTGCTGTCACCCTGGGTTTCTGTTCATTTCTCTTTGTGCTTACAGGAGAACCCAGAGTTCCAAGCAGCCTTATGGAGTCATGACCTTGACCTTGAGCGGAGATCTCTCTCTTTCTCCGTGGCTTCTGCCGCTGCCCAGCCAGGGAAACGCTCCCTCAGCCCGTGTCTGGGAGGAGGCACACCCGCCTCTGGGAGCGACCCAGTGGGGGTCACATAATGTTCTCACCATTTCGTGTAATTAACTCCAACCACCCGTCTGTTGCAAGCCCCATGGCAGCCAACACAAGCAAGCGGAGGCCAGGGAGAAATTTCTCCTCATTATTAAACCTAAATCGAAGCACTTGTCTGTCTGTGAAAACAGAGCGAAGGGAGGAAAGCTGAAACCAGCGCGCGGGGTCTGAGGTTTCCATAAATGTCAGGGAGCGTCAAGTCTGTTTGGATTACAAATTAGTGCTGGCTGATGGTCTCACCTTTTTACAGCAATAGATTGCTGTCATGGGGTGGGGGTGGGGACATTTGCGCGTTGGGGGCGGGGGGTGTGTCTCACATAGCAGCCAGAGGGGAATGGGAGTTACCAATTACCCCCACAATCCCAGAGCCAGCACGAGGGGGCTTGAGTGTTGGCTTAATTTATTCTCTCCCTGATGCGCATCTCAAGAAACAACAGCCCAGAACACTCTCCTCTTCCCACTGGGTTTGCTGAAGCTTTGGGTCTGCCCCTGATGGAGACCGCCTTTCTCTGGTTTCCCCATTCTAACTCCACTTCCTCCGTCTCCGCCGCCCGGACCCCGTGGACATCTGAGAGTGTGAACATCTGAGAGTGATAAAGACGCCTAAACGTTTCAAGGGGAATTAATACCCTCCTCCGTGTCCTGGAGAAACACACACCAATAATTGGCGAGGTGGTTAAGCCTGTTTTTCAAATGGATTAAATGAGTGGGCAATTACTGATTAAAATAAACCCGGGACACGAGCATTCCAGCCCGGTGCTGGGATGGAGACTAGGCAGCCGCTTACTGTGGGTGGGGAGACTTTTCACACGGAGCGAAACACCACTATGCTTCCTGGTGCTTCTACTGCAGTTTATGCATCATTTTTATTCGTGTTTCTTCTGACCGATACTTGCTAAGGGTATACTACTCAGTATGGGCCAACTACTGAATGGGGTACAATAAAACCCATTCCTCCTGAGCGCAGAGTGGAGTGCACCCAGGATAACCCAGGCTCTTTCTGTTTAAAATAATGGAAAAATCTCCTCAGTTAAAATTGCCGAAACTGGTTTGGCTCAGTGGATTGAGCATTGGCCTGCAGACTGAAGGGTCCCGGGTTCGATCCGGTCAAGGGCATGTATCCTGGTTGCGGGCACATCCCCAGTGGGGGGTGTGCAGGAGGTGGCTGATTGATGTCTCTCTCTCATTGATGTTTCTGACTATTCCTCTCCCTTTCTCTCTGCAAAAAAAAAACAACAAAAAAACAAAACAAAACAACAATAAAATATATTTTAAAATGAGGACAGAGGGAGACAGTTTTTGTAAGGTGCTGGGCATCTATAGATCCAAGGGAAGGAAATCGACCAGGACTCCCTCAGAACCTGGAGGCAGGTGCTGAGGAGCTGTTAACCATGAGATTACTGTCCCTGCATCTCAGCCGCAGTCACGTCTCTCTCTTACAGGGGGGCTTTCTCCTCCTTGCTCTCAGTGCGGCCCGCGGGGCCACCTGCCTCATTTATTTGGCCTGTGCTAGCCTTTGAGTTTGACATGCTCGCTCTAGGATTTAGCTTTTCTTTCTTGATGAGGCATAGAATGAAACAGGGTCTTCTCAGGCGAGCTTTGCATTTCTGTCGCCCGGTTGAAGCTTCTGTGTCAGTTACCAGCTTATGTTTGTCAGCCCCAACTCGGCATGTATACAGCTTGGGTCACTCCTAGACCCTTTGCTGTTCATGCTCATTCCACCACTCAGGATCTGAAGTGCATGGCTACATTTCAAGCAAATGAGATAAGCTGAGTCCATTGGCATAATTGATGGGTTAGATTCCTGTAGCAATACATATTATTATTTAAAGTATCAAAAGGATGGCCCAACTGGTGTGGCTCAGGGGATTGATCGTTGTCCTATGCTTCAAGAAGTCATTGGCTCAGCCAAGACCAGTTTGGCTCAGTGGATAGAGCGTCAGCCTGCAGGCTGAAAGATCCCAGGTTCCATTCTGGTTGGGGGCATGTACCTTGGTTGCGGGCACAACTCAGTAGGGGGCGTGCAGGAGGCAGCTAATCGATGTCTCTCTCTCATCGATGTTTCTGACTTTCTATCCCTCTCCCTTCCTCTCTGTAAAAAATCAGTAAAATATATTTGAAAAAATAAAAAATAAGTCATTGGTTCAACTTCAGGTCAGGGCACATGCCCGGGTTGCTGGCTCAGTCTCCAGTAGGAGGTGTGCAGAAGACAGCCAATCAATGATCCTCTCTCTCCCTCTCCCTCACATTCCCTGTATCTAAACTCAATAAAAACATACTTAAAAAATAAAGCATAAGGATGGAGTGGCAGGTAGGGGATGTCACACAACTGGTTTGTGGTATCTTGAGGAAGACAGTTAACTAGACAACGTGTGAAAAAATGTGGGAAAGGAAAGTCTTCCTGGTTTCCATCCACAGGCACAGCCCTGCAGTTCTCCGTAGCGGCGTGCCTGCTTTCTCCGGCCTGCTCTTTCTCATCAGATCTCAGTGCTCTGCCGGCCGCAGCCAGTCCCGGACGGCAGCAGCCTCGCAGCCCGCTTCGCAGGTGGCCGCGAGCGAGAGGAGAGGAGGGAACTCCTGCCAGGGAAATTATGAGCCTTCTGTCTTCCTGTCCATATTTTCTGGGAGGCTTGTTGACCCGAAGTCAAGATCTACTCCATTGCCTGGGCAACGGCCAACAGCATAACCAGATGACAAGTGCCAGACTCCCTTCGTTTGGACAGAGCCGGAGTCGGGGATTTGAGTGAAAGTATTTTATTTGGGGGATGACAGAAAACACCCGTAAGAGGGTGAGGAAGAGAGACAAGGAAGGGGAGGCAGGCGGTAAAGAGCGTGTTGCCGAGCCAGTTATGACTGCGGATAAAGGGAGATTAATGCCACGGGGGAAACGAGGCACTGGGGCCAAGCGCACCACTCCGGCCGCCCCCCAAGAAGAGTGAGGTCACTGGGGAAACTATACGCAGACTCTAATCAGTTATATTGATTGAGGACGGTTCCTAGGTTTTTTTTTCGTTTGTTTTTTTTTCCACTGAAATATACTTGACATATAACATTGTGTAACTTAAGGTATCAAACATGTTAATTGGACACATTATATATTGTGTAATAGGATTGCCGTTATAATGATAAATAGCAACGACACCGCGATGCATAATTATCATTTCTTTTTAGTGGTTAGAATTAAGTTCTCTTCTCTTGCAGAAATACTGATTATGACACAACATCGTTGCCTCTACTTAGTCCTGGCCTTTAAAGCTAGAGGGCTTATTCACTTCTCATTGCAAGCGAGAACCTTTAAACCTCTGTTCTGTTCTCCCACCTCCCTCAACCCCTGGTCCCCACCTCTTCCTCTCTGTTTTCCTGAGTTGGGCTTTTTTTGTATTCCACATGTAAGTGACAGTATACACTTATGGGCATCCTGCCATTTACAACAACACGGATGGAGCGTTAGGACTCAACTGAGGTAAGTCCCATAGAGAAAGACACATTTGTATGGACGCTAACGTACCCAGGTTCTTAATACCCTGACAGCTCCAGCCTTCCATGCTGGCAGCACCATGCCTTCCAGAAGTACGAGAGCCCTCAGGCAAAGACGGGCGGGTGTTGGCGGTAGCACTGAAGTGGGACAGGTGGTGAGATGTCAGTGGGCACCAAAATAGCCTACTCCAGTCCCAGCCTGGCACCACTCAGGATCCGTAGCCCTGTGTTAATTTCATTCTGCCCTGGGTTGACTCTTCAAGGTGGTGAACAAAGGCGATTGAATAAATCAAATCCAACAGGTGGGATAATGGAGTGAGCTCCCACTGCTCTTAAGGGTGCAGGGGGTATTTGTTTTCTTTCTTTTTTCTAAACATGCTAGCTAGCCCTCATCTGCACCTCACAGTTCTGCCCGCTGCCCGCCCCACCTAGTGCTCAGACCTGGGTCCCCAGAGACCAGAAACCCTAGGTATATGCCTCTGTCAGGCTGCCAGCACACATCTCATCTCTTCAGGAGCCCCGAGAAGCGTTCAGCGGATTCTCTTAAATCCTGTGCATACTTTTGGCTGCATTTCTAATGTTATTTCTTTAGGATAATTAGGGTCAATTACTCCTTACCAGTTGGGTGGCACACCATGCTCCAGCTGCAAGAGAAAGCCCGTAGGCAAAAAGGGGGGGGGAGGGATCCTCAGTGCTTGGCAGATGGCAGTTGGCAGCAGGCGCTGAAATAATCAGGCCCGAGGATGTGAGCAGGACATGGACAGCACCTGCCACCGAGGCTGAGAGAGACACTTCGTGACATTCTCAAAAGGAGCAAAGAAATAGAGCTTAGAGATGGGCGGCAAGGAGTTTTGGGGAGAGGGTCTGTAGAGGGGTTTCTCAGTTACAGCCCGAAATTTAAAATCATCTTGTCTCCTATGAATGGTTCCCAGAAACCCCAGTAGAGGGAACCTTCTTGGAATGCAATGCGCTCCTCAGGTTTTGATGGAAAGGGACTGGGGTAGGGGTCACATTGCTGGCTGAGGTGATGGCTGGCTGTCAGGAAAAAATATGGGTGAAACGACTGTGTTGAACTCTGGACACTGTCTGGGGGGAGGGTCTCACCTTGAGGGGAGTGTGAGAATTAAGCGCATGGGCTCAGGCACCAGACTTCTCACATCATGTCCCCTCCTGTGTAAGTCAGGACAAGCTCGGCTCTGCTGCAGTGAGGAATGAACCTCAAAGGCTCCGCCTTCAGAACCATATCAGTGTGTTTCTCAACGTGCAGACGGGCTGTCAGGTTTTAAATCATGCTATCAATTTTGGGGGGAACAGCTGTCACTTTTTCTTTACTTCTGCTCCTCACCATCACGTTTCTAGTCACCATCCAAATTCCTAGTTAAAATTTATTCCTACCTGAAATAGTCCTCCTTCTCCCATTTCCCCTACAGGAACTGGCTACTCCCTTCTCTTAACTTTGAAACTTTGTTTGGTATATGTTACAATGAACTTTTTTTGTGTGGCTGATTTTAATATGCCTCCACTGTAAACTGCTGGAGGCTAGGGATGTACCTTAGACATCATCTTGTCAGTCAGATATTGAAAAGATACATAACTGATGCCAAAGATCTGGTGTATAGTGAGCACAGTGTTAATAACCATCTGGTGTGACTTTTGCCTAAAGAACTCTTAATGTCTGGAGTAGCTGATTTTTATACCGTAATAAGTTGTATAAATCTCATGCTAAGACTAGTGTAAGATATAAGGGACGTGTACGTGTGTGTGTGTGTGTGTGTGTGTATAAAACACTCTCATTTGTTGCAGAGCAATCTCAACACCTGTTTATTAAAATAAGTGAATTTTCATAACAACTGCTTTATTTGCCAGGAATGCTACATATCAAAGCTTCTGTTGATCAGTATAACTTGTCCCCTAAACCCATGTTTACATGTGGTTTTTGTGCCTCTGGGGGTTGAGAAATGGCCAACCTCAGCTTTCTCTTCTGATTTTGCACGGCACCTTTTTGGTGGTGGTGGTTCGGGAATGCTAGGCGTCTGCAGGTGTCGGTAATGGCTACTTTTCTTCAGAGACGTGGGGAACATGGCAAAGACATTTCATAACTTATCAAGATCTCACAATTAGTACCACATACTCTATGTTTTCAACAAAAATACCCAAAAATGAAAAATGAGGACATTCAAGGATTTATGTATTTATTTATTCATTAAATTTGTTTTTGCTTTGGCCAGCCTGGCTCAGTGGTTAGAGTGTGGGCCTGCACACCAAAGCATCATGGTTGGATTCTTAGACAAGGGCAGGTACCTAGGTTGCAAGTTCAATTCCCCTCTCCGCTTCCACTTCCTTCCACTCTCTCTGAAAATCAGTAGAAAGAAAATACCCTTGGGTGAGAATTAAAAATAAATAAATAGATAAATTTATTTGTAGATGCCATAGGCAGATAATTAGTCAATATTGCAATAATTCAGTTAAAAAACTGAGGCGTCATTATGACCCTTTTTAACTCTTCCACCAGGTTGGATGTTTCTCAGGTGAAGGACATATGTCAACTCAGACATTTCTCTGAAAACATGAACCATTTGCATCTCAGTCTTATTGGATCCCTTAGGGCAACGCTTCTGCACAGGAGTGAGGTTCTGGGGAGAAGGTTCTACATATTTCCTTGAAGTTGGCATCTGATCTCCTGATCAGTTCCAGGCTGCCACCTTAAACCCAGCCAGACACTCAGGAAGTCCAACCCTGGCTCAGATGCCGAGGAGGCAGGAAAAGCATGGCGAAGTGGAGCAAATCCATTGCTGCTCCTGGGAAAACAGCACAAACAAACAGGAGATTCAAAAACAGAAAGCCTGCAGAGGTGTTTGTTCCCATCGCTGGAGACCAGTTTTCTGCAAGAGCCAGCGGGCCCTTTACCTACAATTAATTAGCAGAAGAGGAGCAAAATGACAAGTTATTGTAACAGGCTAGTGTAGGTGAGACATGGGCGAGGCGGAAGGCTTAGTGATAATACATGATGGTTCACTTATTCCCATGGCGTAGAGTTTGGTTAAATAGAGTTACATACATGGATGAGTGCAATAAAAAATTATAAGGCCTGCAAGTAATCCTGTATAAATGATCATTGTCCCTTAATATGGGGTTTACTGTCAAGTAGGCTCTTTTTAAGTATATTTCATTGATTTTTTAGAGAGAGGAGAGGAGAGATAGAGAGTTAGAAACACCGATGAGGGAGAGAAACATCGATCAACTGCCTTCTGCACACTCCCTAATGGGATATGCCCACAACCGAGAAACAAGCCCTTGACCAGAATTGAACTTGGAACCCTTTAGTCCACAGGCCAACACTCTATCCACTGAGCCAAACCAATTAGGGCCTATCATGCTCTTTAAATTTTTAAAAAATATATTTTTATTGATTTCAAAGAGGGATAGAGCAGAAGAGAGAGACAGAAACATCAAGAGAGAGAATTATTAATTGGCTGCCTCCTGCAGGCAACCAATCATGTGCCCAGGCTGGTGATCAAACCATGACCTCCTGTTTCATAGGTCAGTTGACACTCAGTCACTGAGCCTTGCTGGCCAGACTCGTGCTGACTCTTGATGAGATGTGTTTAACAACTGAAAGGCCACAGGCTGTGGTTCAAGACAGACAGATGGCGTTCGTGGGGCAAACGTTTTTGCAGGAGCCCAGTGAAGGCTGCAATTGGGGATGTTCAGCTTCCCAGTTTTGTTTTGTGTCATTCTGCAAGTGATTGACATGTGCCATCACCACCTCCCGGGCCTTCTAATGTCAGCACTGGGTTCGTCTCTACAATCACCTCAGCTCCATTCGGCGGCCGCATAGATAGAGCAGTCATCGCAGATTTGTGCCTTGTCGGATGATTGCCATCGCTTTAGCACAAAGAGGACATAGAAATGCAAGGAAATTGGTGCAGCACAATCCCCCCCCCCCCCCACGGTGGTTGGAGGTGTGTTGCCCAAGAGTGGGCTTGCGGAATTGGGGTCTCTCTATACACAACATCTCGTTAGAAAGCGCATTCAGTTCTGTAATTCCATCCTGTAGTGTGTCAAATGTTTGGAAGCAAAACGACTTTTGTAGCATGTTCAAGGGGGAAAGTGTATGTCGGAGTGGAAATGTGTGTATATGTTTTAACATGCACACAAAGTGGTGAATTTTAAAGCCGTAACTAACTATTTCACACCAATAATCTTGCAAGAAGGCCCCTCTGTTTCCCCCCTGGCAAGAAAAGCAACAAATTCATCTTGTTCAGGATCTCCAAACGGGCTCAGTTCCGATCCAGTGGCACGTAACACAAATGCTTGTGGAATATTGCTTAACTTGCCAAGCAATCAAGCATAGCGACTTGATTGCACAGCGAGGGGCAGAACTTTCTAGAGGCCTTTTGTAGGGGGAGAGTCGCCTCTCTGACTCCTTTTCTTTTTCTTTGTCTGAATGTCCACCAAGTAGTAAATGCCTCCTGACCAGAACTCTTTTCATTGATTTGAGAGAGAGAGAGAGAGAAAGAAAGAGGAGAGATACTGATTTTTTGTTCTACGTATTTATGCACAGTTAGTTGACCAGAGATTGAACCCACAACCTTGGCATATTGGCTCCAACTAATTGAGCTACTTGCCAGGGTTGCACAGATTTAAATAAAAAACAACAACAGGGAATTTTAAAGTATTAGGAGAAGAAAATCTCTCTCATGTCATTTTATTTGAGATATTCAATAAGAAAGAAGATAGGCAAAGGAAAGAAGAAAGGAAACGAGGAAGAGAAGAGGAGAAACCAACATTTATTGAGCAAATACTATGTCACCCACAGTGATAATAAGAACTTTGCAAAGTCACAGTTTTATACATACAACATCTCCTTGAAGTTCTTGTCCATTTCAAATGAGTAGAATGATGAAGGAAATTAATCAAATAGCACTTGGAATTGGCAATGAGTTAGTTGCTTCTCACTCTTTGCCGCCCCATCCTATAATCATTATGATTTGTTCAAACACCATATTTTACCAGCTAAAAGCAATTCCTAGACACATCGGTGGAGGAGAAGTAGCTTGCTGGTGGCTTGATTTCTTTCCTATGCAACCAGTGGCTATTGCATTATGTACACACATTCAACATCTGGTCAAACATTCCCCAGTTATCTTCCTGCTCCCGACTTCTACTCTTCTCTCCTTTAGTGTCTCTCCACTGGCAGTGCCAGCACGAAAGCCAATCAATCACATTTTCAAAGGATGCCCGGACTTTTCATTCATCTAGCAGTCTTCCAACAAGTGCCTATTGAGTTCTTTATCAAGCACAGTCCTGGCAGGCAAAAGAGCCCATAGCAGAGGGCACAAATGAAAAGATTTGAATGAAGGGTCTGCTTAGTGAGTGGTGGGCAAGCTTGAAATTAAACATCTAGAGAGGATGCAGGAGCCAGGACATAGGGGCTGCGGGAAGTCATTGCACCCTCACAGTGGAAGGGATTTGAGCAGACATGGCTTTTCCTAGAGAATAGTAGCTGGCAGATACTCCAACTGTGGAGGGAGGTACTTCTGGAAATGAAGGACTGAATGGATGATGAGAAGAAATGCCACAGCCTCTCTCTCCCCACTTCTTACACTCTCTTTAGGTACAGTGCCCCCTGTCGGCTGCACGTGCCCAGGAGCCATCTCAGGATGGATACATCCACAGGAGTCTACCCCTGGGCACGGAGTAGGGCAGAAAAGGGATGAAAATGGATCTGGGGGTGAGTTCCTTGCCCAAATGCCAACCAAGGTCTGGCTCTGATCTGAGTCCTAGAGACAGAGCCTTCAACACAGCAGACACATTCTGCACTCACAGAGCTTACATCTAATGCCGGAGAGGGACAAAGAGAGCGGTGATGGAGGGAGAGGTATAACAGGACAGGGGTGATACCCGCTACAGAGGAGAACAGGAAGCTTGGAATTTGAGGTGCCTGGAGAATAGTTATCATGGCCACATTTAGGTATCATGGCCACCCTTCACTGAGAAGGATTTTCTGAAAAGGTGATGGTGTCAAAAACACAGGATCAAAAGGAGGGAATGAGCCCTAGCCAGTTTTTTTCAGTGGATAGAGCATTGGCCTGTGGACCAAAGGGCTCCAGGTTCAATTCCGGTCAAGGGCACAGACCTTGAATGCAGGATCCTCCCTGGCCTGAGCCCTGGATGAGGCTTGTGCAGGAGGCAGCCAATCCATGCATTTTTCTCACATAGATGTTTCCTTCTATCTTTTCCTCTCAAAGAACAATGGAAAAATATCCTTGAGTGAGGGTTAACCAAAAAAAAAAAAAGGAGGGAATGAGCCACGCTGGAGAAGGAGTGGTACAAGCGATGGGAACAGGTGCTGATTCCCGAGGAGGCAGGTGTTAGTGCAGCGGAGCGTGGCTGGAGGGAGTGACAGGCCGAGCTGTGGGGGATGAAGTCAGGGCTTGACTCACCACTTCTGCTTGACTCATGGCTTCTCATTTGTGTTTTGTCTGCGACTAGACACTGTCCAGGCGCGGCGAGCTGGTGAGAGCAGAGGAAGGGAAGCTAAAGATGCACAGGCATTTATCCGTCTCCATCTCCCAGGGGCCCATTTTCTTGTGCCTGGCCACGTCGTAGAATGTCTTCCATTTCATAGGTGGGTTGCGTGGTTGGGTGTGTGTCTGCTGCTACTACAGTTGGCTTTGACCAGTGTTTTCAGACACAGGGTAGCGCGTGGTGGCTGACGCGAAGGAACGCTGTAGAGGGGGCTGTGGCTCTGTTCAAGGTTCCCCGGATGGAGCCATGAAATTAGAAGTCACTTCCCTTCTCCTGAACTCTGGGTCTTTTAGGCCTTCCTGACCACTAAGTGGTTTATCTGCAAATTACAAGTATGTGTTAATTTCCATATGAATTTCTCATGACAAGCCACCATCACCTCTCATTTAGATTTTAGATTTTATGTATCTATGTATCTGTATAGGTATCTATCTACTTATGGATATATTCATCTACATATAACTATATCTAAGTGGTGTATATATGTGATAGAATGATTCTTATATCTATGTTAAAAAATTCTGAAGGACATTTATATAGATAGATAATCTTTTTGTATATGAGTTCATGGCTTCTCACAACCTGCCACCCCATCCTACACTCATGATGATCTGTTCCAAACACCACATTTTACCAGCACAAAAAATAACTAGAAAAACTGCTTGAAGAAAAGTAGCTCGCGGGGGATTGGATTCTTTACTCAGCATTTCTTTCCCTGACACTCCTGTCCGGCATCCAGACTTTAAACTCAGCTACCCCCTCCTCTGTGCACCTTTCCAAATGAATTCAGGACGTCTCGGCCTCCTCCTCTTCCTGACCCCATCTATATCTTATTTTTATATCTATATCTTATTATATAGGACTTACATTAACATGAATTCATAGGACTGGTATCCTCAACAGCTCAATATTGAGAGGATATGCCCATTAGATGAGAGATGGTGGCATAAAACTGGCTGCAGGTTTTAATTTGCTAAAAATTCCAAAGGCCTGATACCTTGAACATGGATAGTTTGTGGTTGATTCTGAGGCCGTCACCGAAGATCCCACCTCCCCACCAGCCCAGCGGTCTTGCTGGACCAGTCATCCGGGAGGTCTTGGTGATTTTATCTTATCTGTAAGTGAGAGTCATAAAGATGAGTAGCTAGTAGTGGTTAATAAGCCCCAGCTGGGCATTTTCTAGGTGGATAAATATACCGCTTTTTCCTGCTGTTTTTCCATGTGGAAATGATGAATAGGACTCACAACTTTTGTTTTCATTATAAGTGGAAAAGTAGAAATAATATCAAGTTATGATACTTGAGGTTGTTATAAAGTGCTTTAAAGACACCCTAAACGTTTCAAATAATTATAGCTCCAGTAAAATTTTTATGGCTGCCTGTGGATTCTCATGATCAAAGACAAAGTAAATAGAGAGCACTTTTAGGCTTAAAGATAGTTGGACCCTTACGATATGTTTTGTTGGCTCTCCCTCTATTCTTAAAAGTGATTAATAGTTGCACAATATAAAAGCACCCACATTTGGGATTTAAGTAATTGAATGAAATTAATTCCCAAATCCAATCTTCGTGCACCCCAGGCATGTTGCATAATATATTATCTTAGTGATTAAAAACACAATGAGCCAGATACACAAGGAAGTCTGCAAAACTTCTGGTTTCCAATGTTATTCCATCCATTTCATATAAATCATCCGTATGCTTTTGCTAAAAAGTCTTTTTATTGGTATCAGTAGTGAATTTTGCAAAGAACTATAGATTAGATTTTAGTATTGTAAATATTAACATCCTAATTTTAACAATTGTGTTGTATTCATGTGAGAATTTTTGATTTGAGGAAATAACACATGGTGCCTGTGAGTGAAGGGGCAATGTATCTTTTCAAGTGGTTCAGAAAAATGTGCGTATATACATGCATGCATATGCACATATGTGCACATACATATGATACATGTATGTTTTATATACACACATGTCCATGATTATATACACACCCATATGCATATATGTGCATATGTTTATGCATGCCTCCATATATGCATGAATATAGATGCATATGAATATATATATACATGTATAAATAAATATATAATTTAGAGGTATCTCGAAATAGTATTTGGCTGTTCTCTCCAAGTTGTCTACCTCATCCTATTGGCCCATCTCATCTTCCGCTCTTGACCTCCAGCAAAACAGAGGGAGAATGTTTTCTCCTTGAAGTTGTATTGAAGTTTGCCCGCCACAGCTAAGCAATGGCCTTCTCCATCTTTATGCCATCGCCTTCACTGCAAATGGCATTTTCCCACCTGCTAATCATGACGGCGCCTCAGGATTCCTCTCAGCCTGTGTCTATGTACACTCCCCAGCCTCATTACATTTCATGGCTTCCAGTGCATTCCATGCTCAGACAACTTTCCCCATTTTATCTCCAGCCAGGGCCTCGGCAAACTCCAGAATCATCTGCCTACATACAGGACTCTTCTACTTGGGTATCCAGTTGACACTTAAAACTTAATATATTCAACACTGGGAACACCTGACTTCCTTCCAAAACCTGCTTCTGCTCCTTTCTTCACTGTCTCAGTGGATGGACACTCACCTTTCAGAGTCTAAGCCAGGAACTATTTCGCCTTCTTCCGGCATCCCACACTTAATCTGTGAACAAACCCTATTGGCTCTGTCTTCCAAGGATATTCAGACTCTGACGCTTCTCACTGTCTGTACTGTCCCTGCCTTTGTCCAAGCCATCATCATCTCTGACCCACACTTTTATAATAGCCTTCTGACTGGTCACGCTCCTCGGTTATTATTTTCAGGTTTCTAATCACATATGACCTTAGCGGTGAGTCCTTCCCAAATGGCCTTATTTACTTTCTTACTTGAAAAAAAGATAAATTGATTGGGTGACATTGGTCAACATGAACACACACGTTTTGTGAAGTCTTAAACACGCTACAAATATAGGAAGCCTGGAAATAAAGGTACACATATGAGGACTGGGGCCCTATTTTCAGGCTAATAGAAAAACAGATAGAAATTAGGAAGTTCAACTCCCTGATTCTCTTACAGTGGTACCTGGAGCTACGAGTTTAATTCGTTTTGTAACCTTGAGGCATGGGAAACTATGAGACTCTCGAGTCGCGGTAAACTGGTGGGTCGTGTGCAGCCGGCCGATCCACGCAATTACTCGTATTTCAAAGCAAAAATTGCTCACTCGATGGCTCGTATCTCAAAAATCTATGTTAGGGCACTCGTATCTCGAGGTACCACTGTACTGCATAATTTTGCTTTAAGATTTATTCAAACCTTGATTGAAGGAATTGTTCCAACCTGTTGAGAGAACCCTTAGTAGCCTGGGAATATCTGGATAATATTTAGGTTCCAAACATTACTCCCAAGTTCTCTAAATTAACTGGCTTTTCAGCTACAAGTTAGATCAAGGCTTCTCCTCCCCACCTCTGGCCAGGCTTCCGCTTGCACACTTTTAAAAATTAGTCTGGGCCATGGCTGATGTTCCTCAATGGTTAGAGTTTCTACCCTCAGACCGAAGGGTCTCAGATTCAATTTCCAGTCAAGGGCACCTACTTTGATTGCTGGTTCAATCTCTGGAAGGGCATGTGTGGAAGGCAACCAATCTATGTATCTCATCTGGATGTTTCCCTCCCTCCCTCTCTACCTACTTTCCTCCTTCCACCTCCCACCCTCACTTCCACTCTAAAAACAAAACATAAACAAACAAAAAAGACAAAAAAAAACAACAGGAAAAATACTCTAGGCCAGTGGTCGGCAAACTCATTAGTCAATGGAGGCAAACTGCGGCTTATGAGCCTGGTTTCTCAACCACTGCTCTAGGCTAAGGGTTATAGAGCGTTGGCCTGCAGACTGAGAGGTCCCAGGTTTGATTCCGGTCAAGGGCATGTACATTGTTTGCGGGCACATCCCCAGTGGGGGGCGTGCAGGAGGCGGCTGATGGATGTCTCTCATCGATGTTTCTAACTTTCTCTCCCTCTCCTTTCCTCTCTGTGAAAAATCAATAAAATATATTTAAATAAATAAATAAATAAATAAAAATGAGAAACATGGAACATGCCAAAGGGTGGCTATGGGCTGGAATGGAAGTGTAAGGGCAGTGATACTGACCTAGGCCTCCACTCCATTTTGGGACCTCAGGTAACAAAAAGGACTGTCCAGCACTGCTCCAGTGAGCCTTAGCTCCTTCCTTACTAGTGTTGCCATCATCGCTTATCCAGTACTGGCTGTCACCTTAGTGCCAAGCATTCTGCTCAGCGATCTGTATATGCTCTTCATTCTATACTTTCCCAAACCTCCATGACGTCAGTATCATTGTCCTCATTTTGCAAAGGAGGAAATTGGAACTCAGGAGGCCTTAATTACTGTACAATAAAGGAGGTGACTGAGCTAGACGTTGAATTCAAATCTGACTTCAGAGCTCATGGTTTGGGGATTTTGTGAGTCAGACCCCTTCATTTTGTAAGCCCTTGTTGATTTGGAGTTCCCCAAAAGGTAGGAAGGGAGTTAAAAAAAAAAAAGAAAAGAAAGCCCTAACCGGTTTGGCTCAGTGGATAGTGTTAGTCTGCGGACTGAAGGGTCCCAAGTTTGATTCTGGTCAAGGGCATGTACCTTGGTTGCAGGCACACCCCCTGTAGGCAGTGTGCAGGAGACAGCTGATGTTTCTCTCTCCCTCTCCCTTCCTCTCTGTAAAAAATCAATAAAATATATATTTTTTAAAGTAAGAAAAATACAATAGAAGTGAACATAATATAAAGAGTAAAACTTGGAAGACAAACTAATCCTACAATTCTAATCCTACAATTTTCCTTGGACATAGGCTTGCGCTTACCTGGACTTGACCTAATTTTGTTACGACTTTGGCAGATGAATGCAGTCATTTTCCTGGCCCCCTGTGGGCGCAGAGTTTGGTTTGGAGTATTCCTTCTAAGTCCTTGTTACTACTGTTCACGCAAAAGTGTCTACCACATGTATCGTTCAAAAACACAAAGTATTCTCAGATCCCTAAGCATTCAATTATTAGATGTGATGGATATACCCTTGTTTCTTTCAGACTCCCGGCGAAACCCCACTGGGGAGCTTGCTCCTTTGCACATATAATTCAGCACCGAATTAAAAGAATCCAAGGCCTTTATATATCACGGCCCAGCGTCTCGCTCGCCTCTTGCCTTGCTGGTTCTTATTAATGATTCATTTCTTTTGACAGGAACGACAACATTTCAGGACTTCTTGGGTGGAAGAAAGTTGGCAGAGGGAAAGTCCACAGTGAGTAGTTAAACATTATATGAATTAATACCCCCCATCAATAGTTTAATGGATGAAATGCATTGATTGCTTTGAGAATTATGCTGAGGTCTAAGTAATAAGCAGAAATGTCTGATTTGACATCTTTTTTTTTTTTAATATGTCTGCAATGTAATCTACTACCAATTACACAACAACCCCACCAAAGGAGTGCTGAGTGGTCCCACTACAGTAGTAACATATTATAAAAGCTCAAATTTCAGGACAATTAGCTTCTGGCTGCAGTTTATTACCCCATTTGAGATTTAAAACATTTTTTTCCCATTGCATTCCAACAATGCTTATGTGTCTGGGGCTAACACTTTAAAACAATCATGGAATGGCAAATATCTGTCTGGCTGGAGTTTGCCCAAGAAGGGTATATTAGAGTTTTAAAAAAACTCAAGTGAGGTGAAATGGAGGAAACACAAATAATTGCTTTAATTTCTATGGGTGACGAGGATTTTGTTTTATCATGAAAAAAAAAATGCCTTCATGGGCATTTCATTGAAAATTCTAGAAATATTTTGGACCCTTTGACTGTCTCATTCACTTAAAGACAATTTCCACATGATGAGAAAGCAGTCCAATCGATAATTCATATCCGACTATCTGTTTTGTGACCAGGATGTTTGGTCTGGGATATATGAATCTCTCTTTAAATTGCTTAATACTGCCCAGACATGGTAATCGGTGTTTTGTATGGTGATGCTGGCAGTACAATTTATTGATGGTCTGTTCTGTGGTTGGTCACTCTGCCAAAGCTTCATGGAGATGATCTTACTAAATGTCTCTTAAGTACTATATTTTCCTCATTTTATAGATGAGGAAATTGAGATTTGGAAGGTCTACTGATTAGAGGGTTTTAGGGGTAACAGTAGTAATTCCTAGACTGTGTTTTTTGGGAAAACTATTTTTGAAGCTTGAAACAATATGTAATACTACAAGATAATAACAATGATAATGGTGATGTTAATGATGAAAATGGTGATAATGATGATGATAATGGTGGTGGTGATAATAATGATGGTGATGGTAATTATGATGGTATGCCGCTGCTGCTGAAGATGATGGTGATGACAATCCTGGAGGTGATGAAGACGACAAAGGTAATAATGCGAAACCCGGGAATCATTTGGTCACTGTCTCATGTGCTTTGTTAAATAACTCACTTTCCTCCAGGAATCCGGGCCCTTTTCTTTCCTATCTCAGATGTCCATTTTCTGTATCTTGATGTCTATTTTTATTTAAAAAAAATCACAATCTATTTTTTTCTCTCATTTCTCACACTGGTTATTAGGAAACTAACTTGAGTGGGATGAATGGGGAGGTGAAGACAGTTCACTTAGAGGCTCTCATATTTGGTGAAAATGAGGACATCACAGATTGTATTCAAAGAGCTTGCTAAGCTGTGGTCAACACACAACACTGGTTCTACAATGCGATTCTCAGAATTTTTCACCTTCTAATGTTGCATGTGATCCCATCTAAAAAACAACCCGTATCCCTGCGACGCTTCTCTCAGGCTGTGGTGCGACATGGATTTTATTTTCAGGCATGTGCTGATATAATTGACATCTCCCTTTTTTTATTCCTTGGAATAAGGAATGTTTCTCTGAATTAAGATATTAACATCCAGCAATCTCCAAAAAGGACCAATGGGAAAATGAACCAGAGTAAATAAGATAAGTGAATTAGCGAGTAAGCAATACTAGGGTGTTGACCTAGAATTTACCAAGCGTTACTGACTTTCACGTCAGCTCAGGTCACGGTGTTTCTAAAGAAGGGGTGCCGGCAAGTAATGCTTTAGACCTAGGCGAGAGCATCTCCCTTTCAAACAGGTGGCTGTTCTTTGCGTGCATTCTTCGGAGGCTCTGTATAGCTTCCAGCACTTGGCTTCTCACTCCACAATGGCTGGAGAAGGAACCAAGTGTCTCTCTCTCCATCTGTGCAGTGGTGGTGGTCAGCTTTGGTTCTGCTCCGGAAGCAGTTTATTCTCTGGGTCCGTCTTCCATGGCATTAGATGGGCTGGCATTCCTGTGTTCTGCCAGGAATGCTGCCATTCCTCATCTCATCTACTTGGAAGATGCCTACTTATTCCTCAAGAGGCAGCTCCAATGTCGTGCATTCCCTGTGGCTCCCTCTCCCACCCCCAGAACCCCAGGTGGAATTGCTTCCTCGTTTGTATTTCCGTGATGTATCGTATTGCACTACAGATATTTGTTTTCTCTTCCTCCTCTATGAGGCTGTACTCATGAGAGGATTCTAATCATGTTGAACATGATCCATATCCATTCCTTCTTTGTATCTATAGCACCTAGCAAATGTGAGGTCCATAGTAGCATCATGATAAATGTTTATTGTCCGGTACCAGGTTTCCGTGCCCTTGACTGTGCTCCATCCATCCAATGGCATTATATATTATTATATTTATGACATACGTGCAATAAGGTAGATACTGAGGCAGGAGCTATGAAGTTGGATTATTTGTCATTGTCCCACAATTACTTGGATATAAATCTATCTTATCATCTGTCATTTCAGAAGAGTGGATTGAACATATTTGCTTTCATTCATTCATGAGTTTCTTTATTAATTAATTTAAAATATATTTATCAGAACCTACTTTACTTCAGACACACAACTAGTTTACTTCTTAAGCATAAAATACCATATTGTTCAGTTAAAATTTTAGTTAAAGCAAAAGCTTATATTTGTGTAGTCAGTAGAGTTAATTTAATAGTGCTGCTTTTTTAAGTCATGCAACTAAAAGCACAAATTGATTCAGTTTCAAATACAATCCAAACTAAGGTAATGACCTTTAGTTTCTGAATCACATTTATCCTACTATTTGTATCAATTAATCTTAAAAAAACAAACCAGTTCATGTAGTGATGAAGGACTAGAATTTCTGGGTTCCATCTTAGTGTTTGATTTATCTTCTTAAATGAGTCAGAATGCTGATTTAATGTGTATTTCACATACTTCAGCAGATGCGGGAAGACTTTGGACAGAAGGAAACCTATGCACTTGTTCAATAGATCTGCAGTGAGTGGCTAAGATGTGCTTAATGTTGTAATATGTGCTCAGGATAAAAGGGTCTTTGAGAGGCATAGAGATTCATGGGGAGAAACCTGGATGTAAACATGTCAATGTTGGCAGGTTCTGATGGAAGAATGTCAGGGACAGTAGTTACAGAACAAATGGACTCAGATTCCACTGAGCATGATGGGAACAGGAGGCTTGTCAAAGAAGTCTTCATAGACTTTCATGGTTCTAGTCCAGGTTCTCCCTATCAGTAGATGGCACTTGAGGTGAGTCTCAAGAAGTCTGTCTGTGCCCTCAGGCAGACAGCAGTGAGTGCGGGAGAGCCATTCGGAGAAAAGGAAGCAGGACGAGCACCAGCAGATACATTGGAAACAATGCCTCCTATTTAGAAACTAGAAAGACAGCATCAAGATCAGAGCCAAAGAGACAAGCTGGGTCTCGGGGATCCCTGAGGCTGCAGAGTGAACATGGCAGGTGGATGTGGCCTCTTGGCTGCAATTCAGGTAGAAGCACTCTATCTGGAGCACAAAGGGAGATCCAGGAGGGTTTCATGCAGTTGAGCAGGATAGCACCTTCCAAAAACTACTACAAAGTTAAGAGTGCTGAAAAAAAATGCATGCTAACTCTTAAAATTCAAATTTGGAAATCTAGAAAGATCTGTGTGTTTTCTTATAAGCATTTTTGCTACATTATTTTTTCAACAAATGGGAATTTTTATACTCAAATAAGATCACACTATGAAATGGAAATGAGATCTTTCATTCTATTAACATACTAGAGGCCTAGTGCATGAAATTCGTGCATTGGGCGGGGGGGTGTCCCTCAGCACAGCCTGCACTCTCTCCAATATGGGATCCCTTGAGGGATGTCTGACTGCCCATTTAGGCCTGATCCTACCACAATCCAGGACTGCTGGCACCCAATTGCTTGCCTGCCTTCCTTTCTGATTGCCTCTAACTACTTCTGCCTGCCAGCCTGATCACTCCCTAACCACTCCCCTGCCAGTCTGATTAATACCGAACTGCCCCCTGCCAGCCTCTTTGACCCTAACTGCCCTCCTTTGCAGGCCTGGTCCTCCCAAACTGCTCTCCCCTGCTGGCCATCTTGTGGCAGCCATCTTGTGTCCACATGGGGGCATCCATCTTGTGTGTTGGAGTGATGGTCAATTTGCATATCATTCTTTTATTAGATAGGGTTCTTTTCATACTAAGATTAGGCCTATATTAACTTACTCAATTCTACTTTTTACCTCTAGAGGAAAAGCAATCAAGTGAAAATGCATGATTTTTACATGGGAAAACCACAACACTTGATCTAGCACAATTGGGGTTTTCAAGGTTACCGATTAATTGACAATAAGTGAGAAACACAACACCAAGAGTCCTTTGAAATAATATTGTCATCTCTATTGACCATTTGTTGGGAGATTGTATCAGGAAACTACATGGACATTTTCTGAATGATTGTAAAGGAAAAAGGAAGTTCAATGTTAATGCCTTTCTCTGGGTCAGTGTAGTGACTCCTAACTGGTTGTGCTGTCTCCAGTCTTGCCCTATCCTCATCTACCCATACTGTGTTATCTATAGGCCTTATTGATGGAAAGTCACACAAACCCACTTTTAATCTTGCCTCTAATATTTTTCGTATGATTCTCTGTCTTCTAGCTATAAAATTGAAGTAACAATGCCTTATTTCAGAAGAATGGGAGGTGGTTGTAAGGATTAAATGGCAACTTGGGTATAGGATCTTGCACTTAGTAGGTCTGCAATATACATTTATGAGGGGGGGAAATGGCACTCTTTGGTTAATGTTTAACCTTTCAGTGAAGCATATTACTAAGCTAAAGGTACACAATAAGATGGATCAGGTATACAGACAGTCTCATTACTCATAGTTGGATTGTGAAAACGCTAAACTTGTTGTGTGAGGAACTCTATGAATAGAAATCATTCCAGGACGTCCTGAAGCTCTCATGCTTAATATTTACCCATGATTCCTTGTGGAATTCAACTGCTTCCAAAAAGGAAAGCCCAGAGCTATTCATAAGCAGAAAGAAAGCACTCCACACAAGTGATCACTTCAGTTCCTGTCAAAACTGGCTTTGTTTTTTTTGATGAATTGCAGTGAATATCCCCTGCCTTTTACAAAACAATATGCAGTTGTTTTGAAGAAGCCAGATGGGTGAAGAAAAAGGATTATATACCATTGGGACCTGGGAAAATTAGTTGAAACTAGATCTTGGGCAATGAATTACCAATACTTGTGATATTTTACTGCTAGGCCCAGCCTGGTTCAGCGATGAACCTGGTGAATCTTCAGCTCCTGCAAAGATTCAGGAGTATAGGACCCCCCTCATCCATGGGAATATGTACCAAGACCCCCAGTGAATACTTGAAACCCAAGATAGTACTGATCCCTGAATATCCTTTGTTTTTTCCGATGCACTTATGGTGAAGTTCATTTTATAAATTAGGCCCAATGCGAATTTAACAACAGTAACTAATAATAAAATAGAACACTTATAATCAAATACTGAAATAGAAGTTATATGAATGTGGCCTCTTTCTCAGAATTTCTTATTGGACTGTACTCACTCTACTTGTGATGATGTGAGATGATACAGCGCTCACAGAGATGAGATGAACTGAGGTCAGTGAAGCAGGTATTTTATAATGGACAATGAATACTGCCTGTTCGTTTCCTTGAAGTGGCTGATTTGCTTGCTTGTAAGAACAATATTAGGAACACAGCGTGAGTTCTCTTTTCACGGGCTTTTCCACATGCAACATGGTATTGATATGTATAGGGACAGTGGTGTACAGTAGCACTTGTTTATCTTGCCTACCTGCAACTTTATAGCATCAATGAACAACTCCTTCCTTCCCCTCTTCCTAGACCTGAGAAGTACCATTCTGGTTTTTTGCTTCTGTGATTTTCACTGTCAGAGAAGGCGGGAACCATGCAGTATTTGTTCTCTGTGACTGACTTATTTCACTTAGCATAATAGTTCAACAACTCAAAATGGTCAGAGACCCCTAGGGTACTGTGCCCCCCAATTTGATAACCACTATTTTAATTTGCAAAGCCACCTCACAAAAAAAATGTATTATTCTATCTTCCATCTGGTCATTTTAGAAGTGAGGAATTAAAGTGTATATGCTTCCAATAAATTAGGAACTTGCAAATCTTCATGATAGGAATGAGTACACTAGACAACCTCAGTGCAGGCCTCCTGTCATGTGGCTCTGGGTTCTTCCTTCTGAAGACTTCCTTTCCTCTAGACTTGGGTGGGTACAGGGGAAGGGAAGCTCCCAGTGGAGTTAGGGGTGAAGGAAGAACCCAAATCTCTAATCTTCACAACGTACCTCAACTCTGTCATTGATTGGTAATAGCTGCCTTGACTTTTACATTACAAACCCCCCTGGATCGGGGAGACCATGCTTTCTGGGACACCAGTTGCTTTCTCAGGCTGGCCTCCCCTTATCTCCTGTGCAAACACAGGCAGCTCCCAGAGAGGGGATCGCCTTTGACTTTAAGTGAAGAATTGTAACTCCTGGAAGAGAGCAGGGGACCATGAGGAGACTGCAGACCACAGGGCAGACTCAAGTCACATCTACTTAGGACAAATATTCTGAACATCACAGAGGTGTTTTCCTCATTCCCAGGAGGTAGATGTTTGCCTGAAAACAAAAACAGTGCTTGCCGGGGTCGCCTCCAGAGGAGGGGGGAGGGTCTAAAGACCACAAAGTAAGTGTGCTGGCAGGGCCCCTTCAGCTAGGACAGAAACCCGGAACCTCAGAGAATTCGGACTGTGGGAGGGCACATTAGCATCCCTTTCTCTGTGAACACATGGAAAACCCAAGTTTCCAGGGAGGTGCTATTGGCACCGTCCAAGCCAGCCACATGAACTCCCGGAAGAGCTGATAGTGACTAACAATTCCTTACGAAAAGCTATTTTTAGTTGGCGAACCTGGTGAAATCATAGGGGTCAGTCCCAAGCAGGACTGGCCCCATGACCTAATTACCACTCAGCCCCAAACTGAAACCAGCCCTGGAAAAAGGCATCAGCGTCCCAGTCCTTTAATGGGCACCGTTTTTAACAATACCCAGGGCTGTCCTAAAAACTCCCCCTTTCTTTATGAGTAACCACAGACTGGGAGCCAGTTTCATTTTGGGGGAAAAAATAAAAATAAATAACGTCCTTCAGATTTCATGACACTCCCACGGACAGCCCTGGGCCTCAGAGGTTCCGGAGGAAATGAAGTACACGGGCACCGGTGCCCCTCCTTGTGATACATCACTTGGGCCAGTTGCCCCTGGATGTCTCATTAGTTCATTTAATGACAAATCAGCGGCTCCGGGTTTGAAGGTCAGCATTTTCTCAGAAACGCACTTTTGTGCACCGCTGCATCCGAAGGCTCTCGGAGTTCCTTCAGCACTTGAGAAATGCCTTCACATGTCTTTTCTTCCTGCCGCAAACATGCCACTGAAAAATGTGAGGAGTGACCAGATGAACGTGTCTCCCATGGTAGTGTCCATCTGTGGCCATAGTTCCGTAGCCTCAAGGGGAAATGCATCCAATGAAAGGAGCTGTAAATCTGGGGATTGAGAAGCAAAACTCATTCACCCATTGATTCATGTAATCAATGGCCATGTAGCTGAGGCCTGCTATCTGCTCGGTATTGCAAGGGTACACTGTGAATAAAGCCAGAGATGGCCTTTGCCTTCCAGCAGTTCAGGGACTAGAATCGTTCAATTCATGATTAATTAACTGATTCAACTCATTAACGTGGTTGACTCCTTCAGTATATATCATATATGAAATATGTGGTTGAAATATACAGATAACAGGGCGAATGCTTTTAGGAATTTTTAAGTGGCTTCTAAATTCCAATAACATAACTGAAAAAGAAAATTTTAAAAATTTGAAGGGTGGCCTAAAACCCAATCTAAAACCTGAGTTGTGGCAGATGCAATGCTGGTGGGAAATCAAGTGCTGAGATTTCAGCTTGGAATCTCCAAACACGCTGCTCATCTTCTCTTCATCTTTGGCCCAAGGCCCCTCCCTGAGCTAAGCTTTCATCCCACCCTGAGCCTTTCTTCCCATTGAGAAAGGACCCGGATTCTGCCTCCCTCTCTCCTGGGGCGATTAGCAGACACTGGAGCATCTCAGACACCCTTCCCCTCCCTCCAGCTGCTCGTTTCCCCCACAGCTGTGCGCCCGCACAGCACCCTGATATGCCGCTCTCTCCCCGCCTATCTTCCTCTCCCACCAGCCCAGCGGCCCTTTTGGGGGAAGATACGTTTGTCTGGGCAGAAAGGCAGCGGGCCCGAGCGCGGAGCTCGGAGTTTGAAGTATAAAGGTCCTTTCAGTGTGTTTATCAACGTCCCCATTGTTGTGGTCTGTTTTCACCAGCCAACATGGCCTTCTCATTCCTCAGCTATCTGCCTGCAATTGCAACAAACTTTGCTCTCCGTCTTTCCGCGTTGTGGAGCTAAAGGTTCCGCTTCTATCTCTTTCACTAGTAGCACTTCTGAGGATCTGGCGATAAAGAAGATAATTTCTATGAAAGGAAGGTCCTTTAGATCAGCTATTTCATATTTAATGGCTAAATGGAAGTGTTTTAATTTAACCACCATTGTTTCCTTGCCTTTCATCTTAGAAATGGGTCAGTCCTGCAGGTGTTGCCTCGCTGTCCTAATGAAAAGGAAGACAAATTACTTGTTAAATTATGTTTTTGAAGGATGAAGGCAGAGAGAAGAAACCTCTTGATGTAGTTTGCACAGATTTCCATGATGGTGGCTCCCAGGGACTGGACCTAGGACCATAAATGCCTCCTTTCTTTATAGAAAATGGGGAAAGTGTTATTTTAAATTGATGAGAGAGAGAGAGAGAGAGAGAGAGAGAGAGAGAGAGAGAGAGAGAGAAGAGGAGAGGAGAGGAGAGAGAGAGAAAGGGAGAGAGGAGAGAGAGGAGAGAGATGTTATTCCACTTATTTATGCACTAATTGGTTGATTCTTGTTTGTGCCCTGAATGACTAATTGGTTGATTCTTGTTTGTGCCCTGAATGGGGATCAAACCCACAACCTCCTTGATGTACCGGGGACAGTGCTGTAACTAACTGAGCTACCCTGCCAGGACCCGGGAACTATTCTTACAGTTTATCAGGACCCTGGGTCGAGTTCACATTGACTCTGGGTGAGACTCTTGAGGGACTGAGGCATTGCTATAGCTACCGCTGTATGAGTCAGGACTAGTGTAGATTGAACTTCATGTGTGATTTGTTCCCCATTGCTTCAGATAACCAACATAAGCGATCTTCACTCCTCTCCACACCAGACCCCATTACATTTCAGCCTTGACTTTCCGAGAGACATGGATTTTAGTTCCTTTTAAGGAACTAAAGAATGCATGCATCGGAAACAATTCCGAATGGTCGATAAGACTGAATCCTTAAGGCCTACAGCTGACCTTCCCGTAGAAGTCAGCAATAAACATGTAATCCAATAAATGTTAAGTTCAGATGATGGTAATGTTTAGGAGAAGAAATAAAATCATACAGTAGAATTGCAAGTGAGCCATGGGGAATTTGGATGTGGGTAGGAGAAAATTTCGGCTAGAAGGACAAGGCAAGGAATTTCTCTTGAGAGGGTGGCATTTGAGCTGAAAGAGCATCAGATGCTGAGTGGGTACCAGGTGTGGAAAACTGCAGGGAAGGAGCATTCTAGGGAGAAAGAAGGCAAAGGCAGGGTGTTGAAGCCAGAAGAGAAATGGCAAGAACAACAGAGTGAATGAATAGTAGTGAAAGACGTGGAAAATCCTTAGGGGAAGAGGTAGGAGGGGGATGGTGTGTCCCAGACCATACTAAGGATTTGGGGTGTCCTGGCCATTACATTGGGAAATCATTGACCCTTTCAGCATGTGTGAAGCCCTGTGAAATTTCTCTCTGTACAGTCCTCGATGTTGTGCTCATAAATCATCTCCTGTAATCAACTGACTATCAGAAGTAACTTCAGCTCCATAATGTATCTGCTGGTTGTAAGTCATGCTGTTTCTCCTCAGTTCTCTGGGTCCCTGGTAGCAACTGGACAGGCCCAGAGATGCTAGCCAACATCTGTGTGTTCCATTTTTTATTTTACAGAGACCAACATCAGCTCACTGAAACTTTTAGCAAGCTTAGAAACGAACTTCTAACACCGCAGACATGGGCTTGCATTTTGTTTCCCATTGTCATAGCACACACACACACACAAAAAAATGAGTGAAGATTTCTCATTGAAGAAGTTTGAGTACAATTTCGTGTGATATCCAGTTGCTACACATTCGATAGTATGTCCTCCCTGAGGACAACTGTGCAGAGAGGCTCCCGTCTTTTGGAGATGAAGACGTTACATCCTGTCTATGTGTATCAGTGGCACATGGCTTGTTTTGGTGAAAAGCTGCTTTCTTGACTATATTGGATATTGCACTTTCTGCCTAGGACTCTTCAAATGGGAAGTCGTTTTGTTTCTGGCTGGGTTCTCCTGTTGGCCAATGTCATCCAACATTTATTGGTCACTGAGCTTTGGGCCAGAAAGGCGATCTCCTTTATCTGCAACAGCCCTGAATTCCTAAAATGTAGCAGGGATGGCAGAAACAGAGGGGAGCCTTCCCTTCACTCACCTCTGCTGAACAAGTACAACATGGCAAAACACCTTCTGAGCCGTCTTCTATACCTTCTAGCAAGTTCCGTCTCCCCATAAGCTTCCTCTCAAAAATCTATGAACAACCAAGATAGTATCTGTGTTTCTGTTTTGTTCTCTGTTAGTCTCATGTGAACTTGCCTCTTCGCTCCTAAAACTTGTTTGGATAAGAAGGCAGTAGGTTCCATGATGTCTACCATCAAAGCTAGCATTTAGAATGGGCTGTTCCCATTTCTTGCTAAATGGGAAGAGACTTGCAACCCGAGCCTTTTAAAAATGTGTCGAGCCTACTTTAAAGAAGTTGTCCTACTGTGTGCCTGCCCTCATTTAGTATTTTCCCTCTTCGTGTGGTTCTGATATCCCAACTTGTATGTGTGTGCGGGGTCAATGTTGCTTGCTTATCTCTATAATTTTGGAAAGACAGTGACCATACACATTCTTAGATGCAACGATAAACTCCATTTTGAATAATTTTGCAACAAAACAATCGAACAAAAACACTTTTATTTTGTCTTAAATTAAAACACGTCTTATCCACTTACCCCTTTCCGTCCCCTCCACTCCACCAGGGAATGTTTTTCAACTAGGGTCATTTTTGGTTGCCACAGGTGGGGGGAAAGTAGAGGAGCTTGATGGGCAATGGGTAGATAGAGTGTATGGTGGCTGCTATAATGGCACATCCATCGCCCAGGGCAACCCTCTACAACAAAGAATTTTCTGGCTCAGTGTGTTATTGGCGCCTTTGTTGAGAATGAAACTCATCAGTAGGAATCTCTTAAGTTGATTTGTCTTTTACTTAACAATAGTCACAAGGTTTTAATGTAGAATATATATTTGTCATTAGGCTGAAACACTGACATTTTAAAAACTGATTTGTTTAGCACCAGATAAATATTTGGGGTATAATACCCTTTAATGCTAAAAATCGCTCCACAGTATTTCTGGTTGTATTTCCAATGATATAATTGTGTTATGCAATAAAAGTCATGGTGTTTACTCCAGGCCTGCTTAAAAACCTTTGCCAAGTTAATAAAGGAGGCTAGTCTGAATATGTTTGAATGGTTGAAAGAGGCTACTGGTGTTCTAATTAGAAGTAAGTTGTATATAAACACACTGACACATTTCCATCAATCATCTTACATTAAGAGACATTTAGAACAGTTGATGGCTGGTGGCAGAGGAACAAGATTAATTGCTGAGATCTACAGGATGGATCACAAAACTCTAAATGCATATATTTTCTTTATTTTTATTTGCCAGTTGAAAACAAAACAGAGAAAACAAATAAATGATAAAGTTCTTATTACTTCGGCCCATTTGTAATTATCATGAGAGAAAGAGGGAGAGAAAGGCAGAGTCATCCACTGGAAATACGTTCCATGGCTTGTTTTCAGTAAATAAATCAACTTTGAATGAAGGATTTCAAACATCATAATATTTATGATAGGGACAAGTTTGACGCTTGGTTCTTCAGAAAGATTGGTTTACCTTAAATGCTATAATTCCACTTTATATGTAGCCCTACCATAACCAGAGACCAAAAGACCTTGAACCAACATCCGAACTTTTTGAGAAAACACCAGCATACCACACATCATACTGTTGAGGATGTCTACCTCTTAGCATGGTGTGACTTGCATCCTATAAACAACCACTGTCATCATGATTATTTCAGGACGATGGCTCGGCCACCAGAAAGAGAGCGTAATGATATAGAAATGGTAGCATTCAAGGCTTGATCTTTCTAACAGCCGGTTCCCCTGAGGCATCTTCCAACCTCCTATGTGGATCTGTTTTCCCAGTGATTACCTCTCCCTCCCGCAGTCTAGTCTTTGTACTTGCTGGACTGGTTTGGAGTGCAAAGATTAATTGACTGGCTGTGTCTGTGGGAGCAAGTCCGCACCACTACCTGGAGATTGTTAATCAACTTTATTATCATCTTAACTTTGAGAATGTACTCTAGCTCAGAGACTAGAGGCTGCTCACAGGAAGCAGGCAACCACTGTTTCAATAACGGGCTATACCACATTGTATTTTATGTAATCAGCCAGCCTTTCCCATGTCCTACAATGAGGCTACAATAGATCAGCTCTTTGAACTCCACTATACAGTCATTTCCATACACAACCTAGATTTGTATAACAAATCCTTAACAAATTGGTTACCTGAGTTGATTCACATAACTTATAAGATGCATATGTATTGTCAGTTCTCTTTCATGTCATCAGTCTTTTCCGTGTCTTGCAATGAGACTACAATACATAAGTTCTTTGAACTCCCATCTACAGCCCATTTCTATGCATAACATAGATTTGCATAGTTTAACAAATCCTTAACAAATTGGTTACCTGAATTGATTCAATTCATCTCTCCTTATAAGATGCATATGTATTGTCAGTAGAAACAATTACTTGATCTTCTGGCCTCAAGTAATGCTAAAGAGAATGAACATAATCGTGGTATTAATGTTATTAGATTTCTCTCATTTTAACTTCAGTGTCTTTCACCAAATAGGGGTATATATGTGATTCTGGTGAAATGTCTGAAGTCAGAAGTCTTACATATTTGATACCAAAAGTTATCTCAATATACATGACATAAATCAGGTCACCTAGACTTACCTGTTACCCATACGACAGAAGGTTGGTCTGAATACCAGTTTGGTGCTTGGTTCAATGTTCTTTGTACATGTCGTCTGCATATATTATTTTCATAACGAATTACTTTTATTTCTAATCTGGTTCTTCTTCCTTCAGCCCAAATATTTTATCCAAAGTTCTCTTTGATCCCCTTCAAAACTGACAGCTCCCTTGACCCTTATATGGATACCATCAAACATTCAACAGGGTATGCTAAATGCTGAGTATTTAATCCCATTCCAAGGGGAGGGGAGGGGTGCGGACAGCTAAAGGAGTAGGTGAATGGGAGAGCTTGTATCCTGATAAAGAGTGACTTCTTGGCTAAATTATTTTTACTAGAAGCATGAGAGCTTTGCTTTAGTAAAATAGAATTTTTATAACAAACGGAGCCATTGAAAATGTATAGGTATAAGCATAATCTAGGCAAATTATAATCTACCTCATACCATAAAGTGTAAACAGAGAACACCTGATAGGATACCAGAAACCCAGAAAAAAATAGGCTTTTATTCCACCTCACAGTGGCATTTGGCTGGATTCAGCCAGGGGCGAGGCTGTTTCTCTGAGATACCCAGCTTGCTGATAGGCACCCATAGAAAGCACATTAGCAATGGATGAGGCTCAATTATTTGTTATTAAAAAACTGAAAATTTATAGAGGAGCGCTAAAACTGTTTCTGGGTCTTTCTAAAAGCTTACTTCTTCTGGTAAGGAAAACTTGCTAGGTATGATAAAAAGGAGAATATTGAAGGAAATTCACCATGTATCACTGAGTGTGTATGTGTGTGTGTGTTTCTTCTAAAACACATATACCTTAAATTTAACTTGAATTGGGTTTGTTAACAAAATAATTAGGTGGATGCTTTGAATTTTTCTTTTTACTTACTATAGTTCAAGGAAAGATATTCTCCCATACATGAACGTAGGGGAGATTTGATGCAATGTACCAAATGCCAGTCTTTCAGCCATGGTAGTTTGTGAAGGTGATGTTGTAGCTGTGCATAGGCCTTATGTGTCTGTGGACAGAGGAATTGAGCCCTCTGGTGCCTTTGGGATCTGTGGAGGGAAGCCCACCGTATCCCTGGGCCGCAGTGGCTGGACACAGTACTTGGGCCCCTGCTCTTCACTAGAAGCACGTGCCAGAGGCCTTTCAGAAAAGTGATCAGGCTCCAGAAATTCGCTGCCTCTGCACTGTTCCTTCTGTACTGTTCCTTCAAGTGCAGTAACTTACTTGTTTCCTGGCTTGGAATGTGTGTCCTAAAACCTTACTGGGAAAGACTGGGCAGATGGAAAGATGGGAGGCAGGGGAGGGATCATGCATAAAAGCAATGGCCAATCCAGTCTGTTCTGTACCTAACCCACATACCCAAGAGCAGACACTGGCACTAGACCCACAGGGGCTACATTCCCAAGTCCTGTGTAGGGCAGAGGCCTCGAGAGCACATCTGAGCATCTACTTAATAACAATAGGACTGTCCAGTTTGGCAAAGTAACCTCAGACATAAAAGGTAAGAATGAGTTTTTCTGGAGCATAAAATTACAATGGTTTTGCTAGTTAAAGGATAAAATACATGTCCATTCAAGTATTACTATCCAAATTGTGATTTCTTTTTTTGTCATTTAGCATTAATAAACCCACCTCATTCTCCTGTAATGGAGTATAAAGCTGTCCCTATGTAATATTATAAATCCTGCAAAGAATCAGATGTCAGCACTTTTTTTTTTCTCCTGGCTGTGTTCATTTAAACTCAAAACGCCTGCAGTCAGTGACCAAACATTAAACATATTGGGACAATGAAAGCTGTCTGCTTCGTTCAACACTAGTTTCACTTTAAGCAGGTTTTAGAATGTGGATTTCCAAGTGAAAAATATCGGGACCAGGAGAAATGGCATCACATAGAGAATCGTTATTGGAAGGACTGAACGTCAACTTAACTCCCGGGAGGTCGTGGGATTGTGGCACCAGGTGATTAGAACAACCTTTTGCTGAATTCTTTGTCGGGTTCAGTTTGTTCTGATCTGGCTGTCAGGGCCCTGGAGGGTGAGCCACTCACCCCGGGGTGCCCAGGACTTCCCCAGGCCTAGGACCGAAAGTCCTGTGACTCAAGAACCCCTGCCATCCTGGGGAAACCCCGGACATCGTTTACCCCGCCCCTGGGGAAACAGCCAGCTCCTTCAGAAGCAGAGCACCTTAAAGAGCCACCTGCTTCTCTGTGGAGCAAGACACACTCCTCACTTTCAGGGCACCAGCATCCTTTGTCCCTGGATTTAGTTTTCTTGGTGTTGTATTCTCCAGAAAGAGTCTCTTTGGCTCTGAATTTTTTTATTCCTTGGGCCTTAAGGACTATCTACCCATCTTGTCTCAAACTGAGGTTTTGAAATCAACATTTGCAGTACCTACCCTCCATAAGTCACGTTTCTGGGTTAAGTGTAAGTGGGACGAGGCTATATGTGATCAGCCTTCCAGCGGACAAAGGGCACTTGTGTACTCCGTGGATGAAATGGATCCTCCGACACCTTTCAAAGCCTGTCTGGGCTTTGATATCCCGGGACCCATGGGAGGGGCGGAGCCTGGCAGAGATCATCTCCAGGCTGGTAATTTTTACCGAGGGGCAGCACACAGGTTTTTATTATGTAAGTGCATTATGTTTGCTGGGAACAAAAGCTGTTGTCAGGAGCATGGACAACCCCCTACATCTCCACATCTCACCCTAAAGGAAGACTCGGGGAGGTTACCGGAGGCGAGGTGCAACGTGCAGTTCCTAAGTCAGCTCGCTGTTGAGGTATCCATGTTACCTGGGGTGACGGCATGATCCTCCGGGTGCCAATTATGCCGTTAATATGCTTCACTGACTGTGTACACACAGCAGCACCAGAGTTTTTCTCAAGGGCAAAACCCGAATCGGGCCGCCGGAACCACGGATCACGTAAACCTGCACTGAACCCCCCACGGAGGACAGTGCCACACACGTGTGTGTCTGTGGATAGTATGTGTGCATCAGAAGCTAAACCAAAGGTGTGGATTGAAAATAGGAAGGAGAACCCTGGGTAATTGTCATCCCAGAAGTAAAACTGGACAAACACACTTAGAAACCGGAAATGCAGCTGGATCCCCTCTTGCTTGGAATGTTTTGACACAACATGGAAGATACTGTTCTTATATCTTCATGATATCAGCTTTGAGTTGCAGGTCTTTTAAAAAATATTTAAATTCATGTAAATTTTTTGTTGTTGATAGTATTTCAGATGTCTCTTGTTTACCCTTGTGAGCCCTGGTTTGCCGACCACTGACCTAAGACAGTGGGAAGTGACATTCCTCATACCCATGCAGAACTGCCAGAGAAGGAAGAGCTGACAGAGTGGCGTTTCAAACACCCGTTGGGAGAGGAGGCAGGGGCATGTGGCCATGCAGCTCTCCAGCACCTAAAACCAAATCCCTGAGGTTTTGGCTCCTCCACGCACGGTCCCTTGCTGTAGCCAAGGAAACCATGTGGAAGTGTTGGAGAGAGTCTCCCTTTGACCTTGAGTAGGATACCCTTCATTTTCTAACTGAGCAGAGGAGGAGTGAATCGGGTATTGACTGCAGTTACTTTTATATGAGATTGACCATGTGAGAAAGATATAAATCTCATTTACCTCCCAAATCTTTAATGACAAAGATTTCATCTTTCTTTTATGAGTAATGTTGTTATTTAGATTTCATACCAAAATTCCCAAGATAACAATCTTTTTTCAAAAATTAAAAAAAATGTCTATAAATGAATTGGCACCAGAATTACTAAAATGCAATTTACAAATTCTGTACAATTGCCCAGCTCAAGTCACTGGCTGATGCAATGATGGGCTCGGTGAGATTTGTGTGCACTTGGTGTGTGTGTGTGTGTTTTCCCATTGGCAACCACTCTTATCTCTTTCTCAAGTCATTCTTTCTATGTGTACTACACCCATATGTGTCTCTATAACCAATAAGTGACACCGAACGATTAGGATAATGAGAATCAGATGTCTCTTTGTGATAAAGCTATGCCTCCTTAAAGGTTTTAGCATAATGTGGCACAAAATTGTGTGTCCTTTATAATAGCTGATATTTATTGAATGCTTGCTATATGGCAGGCATTATGCTAAGTACTCATTTTGTTTTTAAAACAACCATATGAGAGGTATACTAAAATATCCTTTTAAAAATAAATAATAAAACAAGCTTAAAGAGGACATTTCCTCAATTTAGCTTTCTTTATAACAGCTGTAGAAGTACATATATTTAATGATGAAAGAAACATGTATGTTTACAGCAAATGTTTGAGTTTAAAAATGCTATTTTAAATCTATATATGAAGCAGTCATATAAAATATGAATTCATCCAAGAAAATTAGGATACTCTGCATTCAAATTAAAATAACAACAACAACAAAAAACCCTTGTAATAAGGCTACATTTTTTAACATTCTTTAGAAAAGAGACAGAGAACACTTTCTTTAAATTAAATAACAAACCTAAAAATTAGCCTTTCAGTTGACCAAAGTTTCTTTTAATGTTCATCATGTCCAACTCCAAAATTGTGCCAACAGAAAAGCACATACACACAGTAGGCACTTTATAAGTATTAGGTGACGAGGTTCATTGTTGACAGTTGGTCTAATTTAGACTCT
Organism: Lasiurus borealis; assembly: GCA_004026805.1. Lineage (NCBI taxonomy): Eukaryota > Metazoa > Chordata > Mammalia > Chiroptera > Vespertilionidae > Lasiurus > Lasiurus borealis. The sequence goes on from PVJN01009951.1 coordinate 53,476, forward strand.
AAATTATTTTCAACTAAATTTTGAACCCCTTGAATCTGGCTGTTTCATAGAGTAGGTTAACTTTCCCATCTTTACCTCTGTCCCTGGCTAAGAACAGGAGGGAGAGAGTTATTGCGCCCTCTAGGGGCAGTTTATAGAAAAACCTCCCAACGCACAACTACCCCCAAGGAATCATACTGCTCATTCCTAGCCCAGCAGAAAAAGGGGGGAAAGAAATAGGATAGATGTCCTCCTGTCTCCAGTGTGTGACTCCACTGGCTCCTGCTTGGAACTCTTCCATCTGATCTTATAGGATTCCAAAGGTCCCAAACCCTCTGTTATTGTACCTCCAAAGGGAAAGTTCCAGCAGGCTGTCAATTTTCAACTGCACCTTCCTTTACCCTTTACTTTCCAGAATAGCTGCTAACGGCTGGGTTTTATGGAGGGCAGGGTCCATGGCTCGGCTTCCCCCAACCTGTGATGAACACTGTATGATGCCTGAAGCAGCACCCCAAAATAATAGCCCATGTGTCCTCATGAAGACCTTGACTTACTGACAACTAGGCCATCTTTTGGAAGACACACAAGTCCTTGAGGAGAGATAAAGGGGAGGAGAAATTCATGGTTGCAACAATGTCAATAAACAAGTTACTAATTGCTGAAAACACAGCACAGAGCCAGGACCTGAGAATAAAATGGTGCATGAGGGATTGAACGCTGCACAGGGAACCTGTCCATCAAACACAAAGCTAATTATATGTCATAGCTTATTGAATCACTGTACCAAAATGAGGTGGTTTTTTGTTATCCCTATGTCTTTTATAGAATATAAAGGCAATTCTGAAAAGATACATTCAAGGGGACACAGTGAGAAAATGGCAGAGAAAATTTTGATTTTGGGTCTTCCCAGCTCCGTCTCCTATGCTCTCTCCCATTGCCAGGATCTCTGCCTTCTGAGAGTGGGCAGCTTAGTTTGTTCTATTCAGGGAGAGTAGGTGGTGTCAAAGAAGAGAGAGCCGGTGATACAGTTCATGGCACCGTCTAATTAAAGACGCGAAAGAAGAAAATGTAGGAGGAAGTGAGCCTGCCCTCACGCTGTGGGGTCAGAGAAGGGTTCCAGGGAAAGAGGTAATTAGCATGAGCATTGAGGAGCTTGGGAGAAATGAGGTGGGAACAGCGGACGTGGGAAGAGTCAGGAAGAAGGGAGGTGAAGCAGCGTGAGCTAGTTCCTGAGTTATTCCCTTTCATGTAATGTTGCTGATGTGTGGAATCATGTTGTGGTCTTCCTGTACGAGGTAAGGTCATTCGAAATCCATTTAGAGCAGTGGTTCTCAACCTTCCTAAGGCCGAGACTCTTGCATACAGCTCCTCATGTGGTGGTGACCCCCAACCATGAAATGTTGCTACAGTTATGCATCATGATGTAAATATCCGCATTTTCTGATGGTCTTAGGTGACCCCTGTGAAAGGGGTTGCGACCCACAGGTTGAGAACCTCTGATTTAGAGGAAAGGGGTCAGATGAGCATAGCAGATGGCAAGGAAGGCTTGTGAGCTCCAGTGATATTGAAAGGGAGCAGCTTAGACAAGGCACTGCTATTAAGAGCTCAGACTAATTAAATCAAAGCACGGAGACTCTGAGAGATAGAAGAAATTAAGTATCACAAGAAAGAGTCACTGAAGAAAAAACAGTATTATTGAATGGGCTTCAGTCAAATTTGACCCCTTCCCCACTTTTACTCAGTAATATGTTTTCTTGAATGTATAATTTAACCTCTATCCTTACGATCCTGTTTTGTCTCTGTGGAACATGGAATCAATTCTAAACAAGGGAAGGGCATTTGACAAAGTGTGTTGCATCATGATGACAAACTTGGGAACCGGAGGCAGAGCCCAGACTAGCCCTGCACACCAGAAGGCGCATGTCCGGCTGGTTTAGTTCATGTCACGGCCAAGCCTCAGGCTTGCACAGCTTAAAGGGAACTACACAAGTCGTTCAACGTTCTCCTCCTCCAAATGGAAAAAATAAAAAAGCTCATTTGTCACTTCTTGCCAGGTTTTAGCTGTCCTTCAGGCATGCACGTAAAACCCATATTGTCAGTTGCTCCAGGCAAAGTGCATATGAAAGGAAAGGCTTGGAAAGACTGCCTAAGAATGGACCGCGATATTCGCCAGTAGGACCTGTCAGGTTCATCCTTCGGAATGGCAGGAAACAGACTTGGATTAATATCTGTGTAAGAAGATGGGCAAAAACTTGAACTCCAGATAAGCAAATTTCTACCTGTCCCAACGGGAGGAAAAACAATGTTCCCAAGTACATAAAAGGAAACATAAAGTGTCGGCTTGATTCTCGGAACTGTCAGGAGAGCCGCACGGTGACCTTGGACTTGACGTGTCTAGATATCTGAAAGCTCATGTGATTCCATTCCCTCTCTGCCTCCTTCGAAACTTAATTTTCCTTCATTACCAGTTTGGGAACCTCGAGTCCTTCCAATGATTTTGTTCTCAATTTCCCCCTGTTGTGTCATCCAAAAAAGACATTGCCTAAGAGAAACATGGAGCTTCAGGCCGGGTCCACGCTGGAGGAGAATTCACTCTCAACGTCTTGCTGGGAGCCAGAGGCCTGCCCACCAGCAATAAAGATAAATGCGTGGGGAAATGCAGGCTGACAAGTCCCGGTCCCACCTGTGTTGGTTAATAAGCAAGACTCCCGCCCCGCCGGTGATCCTGGGGTACCTGTCATCCCCATGTATCCAATCACTTGCCTGGGAATTATCCCAATAAAAAGAAGACAGTGTGTCATTTATCAGGCAGCCAATTAAAGGGCCTCGGCGGGGCTGAGGCAGCTGGGAGCCAGTTCTCACAAAGGAAATGGGATGGGGCCAAGTCAGTCAGTGTGGGCCTGAAGGGAATTAGAGAAGGGGTGTGTGGCTAATGCAGGGGTGTACCCCGTTTACAAAATGTTAGAAGAAGTTGGTGATATTTCTGTCTTTCAGCTTGACAAGAATTTATTGAGGACACCAGGGCAAGGCAAACTCAGCCGATCTTACTAAAATGGGGCTCTTAAGGCCTGTGGCAAGGAGAGAGTCTGCAGAATATTTCTCTTGGTCGCTGATGCAGGGGAAGTCTTGAAAATAGGAATTACAAATAAACGGATAAGCGGAAATGAAGTAAGGACATTCATGGAGGCAGTCCACAGAATGAACAAAAGTTGAGAGGGACCTTCAGTTTGGGGAAATGGGGACAATTCTGTGTCTCAAAACCCTTGTAAGGCACAGGCCTCCACCCCCATGGTCACCTTGGCCAATGAAAGTTATTTCTCAGAATTTCTTTTAGTCCTCAAATATTCCGTGCTTTTGAGTCCCCATCTTGCAAATTCACAATATTGATTTTATTCTGGAATATGTCATGGGAAAAATAACATGTAAATATATTTCATGGATTCTAGGATGGACTTGTTTTGTACACTTTAGCATGCCTGAATTGGGAACAAGTCTGACAGTTAATGGGGTTATACAACATGATGCAATACATTAAGTTTGGGCCTTTGAAAGAATGTAACCCTAAATAAATGAATGGTATGACATTACCAAGTGTGGAGTATCATCGAGCGAAGAGGCATAGAGCCTCTGGTACAGGTAGTCACTGGAAACTTCTTGGAAGAGTCACATTGGAAAATAGTTGAAAAATGAAATCTGTGGGAATGTGTCTTGGTTTTCATGAGATAGACCTCAGAAGCCAGTGTATAAAGGATCAAGCTGAATCACGTGGTTCCGTGAAGCCAGCCGTTTCTTTTCTGATGATATTACTTAAGTCCAGCTTAGTCCTGAGGGAGCTTCCTTAACGGCACTTGAGTCATCTAATCTGTTGCAGGGGACCCATTGCCTGTGTGTGAACTTCTCAATAAACCAAACAGCTGCATGTTGTGGTTTAAATATGCAAAACAACTTCAGCCATGGAAAGGATTGTATTTATAACAGAAAATAGTCCAATAAATGTACAATTTTTGGTAGATGCTATAAGGTTTACTGTTAAAATAAGGCTCTCTAGCATCACAAGTATTAGGGAAATACTTAATGTGTGCCCCGGGATTTATGAGGGACACGCCGAGATGTTGTTAGGAGACCAACTTGAGTTTGAGTTCTAAGTGCAACTTGCCCAGCGGTGTGATTTGGGAACTTCACTTCACCTCCCCGAGTTCCGGTTTCTGTGTCTTTAAGATAATAGCACTGCATCGGGTTTCCTCTCAGACAATAAGATCCTACCCGAAGCGCTCAGAAACGTGACTGGTGCACCCATACACCTTCCATACGTGGCAGCTACGGTCATGCTTTGTGTCCCACGGGCCGCTGACTGGAGAGCAACACTCACCAGCCCCGTTCACTTAAAGATGCGGTTTCTCCTGCCTTCTGGATGAAGGCACCGTCCTGCCCCGGTGTCTAACGTGACTTGGCAGACCACAGATGGGCTCCAGTTTTATTAGCCGAACAGGAAATTTCTGATTGATTTAACCTCCAGGAGACAATACCGTGTAATTAACATGTAACAAATGTCAACTCTTGTTATTGCTGGAACTGACAAGCCCTCCAGATCTGTCCTCCTGGCTCTGCGAGGCAGCGCTGTGGTTTCTTCCTCTTCCTTTCTTTCTGCTCACTTTCCCATAGCGCCGCGGTGCACCCAGTTCCCTCTGAGTGATCCTGGGAACGATTTCAGGGCTAGCTCTTCCTGAAAGTCAGTTATCTGGAAACAGAGAGAGACAGGCGGAGATAAACACCACCTACTCGCTCTGTTTGGGGTGGCCCCGAGCCAGAGGCGGCAGGTGTGACATTTCATCAGTCGGGTTTCTTGAGGGCTCTGTCTATTTGCATCTCTTAGTAATTAAGGGAATGTTTTTCCCCCAGACGCCATTTGCCTGAATCCTTAAGAGACAGCCTGGCAGGGAGGAAGAAAACACTGGCCTCATGTAGAACTCCGATTGGATGGAGCCTCCCGCTGAGTGACATCCAGATACACTGTGTGCATTAGAGGGACCCGAACCTGCCCCAGAGATCTTGGGCCAGGGACTTTCCCTGTCAACCTTTCAGATGCATCTTTTTCACCCAGATGCCCGGCTAGTGTTTGGATCCTCTGACTCTACATTAGCGTGACAGACATGTCACTGAGGGGCAATGCGAGCTTAACAGCCTCTTCAGCAAGGTTGTCAGTGGGGAACAGTCAGACCAGCTACTTCCTGCCTCTCGCGGGTGCGTGTCCGGCTTTCCCACCAGGATGGAGAGACCCCTGGCCGGAGAGGTGGCTGGAAATAGCTCCCTCTCTCTGACGCCAGCTCGCCTGCGTTTGTCAGCGCCAGCCGGAGAATTTGGCCACGTTCACACTGAATTCCAGTTGATTGACCCAGACAAGGAGTGGTGATGACAAATAGAACAAAAGGAAGCAGGAAACAATTCCTTCTTAATTATGATTGTTCAGTGAGCTGAGTCTGTGTGCCGTTCCCCCTCTTACTGTTCCCGAGTTCATTGCTCTAGCCCTCCACTAACCACACACACACACACACACACACACTCACTCACTCACACACACACACATACACTCACACACACACACACACACAC
>PVJN01009952.1:0-60537 GCA_004026805.1 Lasiurus borealis
ATTGAGTTTATTAGGGTTATATTGGTTAATAAACTTACATATGTTTCAAATGTACAATTCTATAGTACATCATCTATATATTATATTGTTTATTCATAGTTTACATATTCTTATAATGTGGAAAGTGGAATTTGACCAAGAACTTTTCAACCTAATCTATTACAACAGATTTAATAAATAGCCCTCTTCTTAAAAGCTTTCAACAGTTAATAAAGCCAAAATAACTTGATTTTTAAAAAATTTCTGGTTTGGGTTTTTAAGTTGGCTACCTTATTAGTGGGTAGAATTGATAAACAGTTTTATGAGTCTCACTGTGACATTTCTTTGTAAAACAGATTAATGGCTATATAAGTTCAGAATTTAAGTCTCAGCTCTCCTAAATTGCATTCTCAGACTTTACAACTTACTCTTGGTTTTGAGAAATTGGATCACTGAATGAAGTCTCTCCTCTCTAGCAATTTACTATGTGCCAGACAGCCTGCCTTGTGGAGCTTAAACTCTATAGAATAGAGTGAGGCAGGCGATAGACAAAAACATGAATTAAATTTTGGTATGTTGCATTTGATTAAATACTAGGGAGAAAGAGAAAACAGAGAAGGGATAGAGAGGGAATTCTATACTAAATAGAATGGAAGGAAGTTTCCTCTGAAAAGATGACTAAATGGAAATCTGGAAGAAAAAGAGAATGAGCCATTGAATATTTGGGGGAAGAGCATTCCAGGCAAGAGGGTACTGCAAATGGGTAGCCTTCATGTGTTCAAGGTCCAGCAAGAAGACCAGTAAGACTAGAAAGGAGTGAGCAAGTGGGAGTGCAGTAAGAGAGAAGGCAAGAGGGGTAATGAGGTGAGAGTGGAGTCCTGTGGAGACAAGTATAAGTTTTAATCACAGAGGTCACTATAAGCTATTTTGGTAACTTTGACTTTTTTTCTAACAAGTGAGATAAGTTACTGAGGACCTGAAGGAGAGGAATGACATGATCTCTTTTGTAAAGCTCTGTCTAAAGTAGGGCAAGAAGCAGGGAAGGCCAGTTAGGATGCTATACCAATAGTTTGTCTAGATGAAAGGAGATGATGATTTGGACCAGAGCAGTAGCAAAGGAGGTAATGAGAAATGGTCAGATTCAGAATATAGAATAAAAAGCTCCCAAATTACTTTATTATTGATTAAAATATTTTTATGACAGTTTGTTTATAACATTTTCATGGTAAAATATTATACTCATTTCTCATTTCTTTAAGTATTCTCCAGCACATAAAAATAAAGAAAAAAAATTAAAAATAATATTAGTGACTACATAGTATAGTTTAGTTATAATTTAGCCATTGTTTATATAGAACAATTTAACCAGTCCTCTTGTTGACCATCTAAGTTTTTCAGGATATTTTCTATTATAAATACCATTAAAATGAACATCCTCACTGTTATGTCTTTGCAAATATTATTACTAATTATTTAGAAATCTCTGCCTGTTGATTTTAGGAATGACTCTGATAAATTTGAACTAGAAAGGCAGAAACTAGAAAAGCAGAACTATTACCATAAACCAACAACTTAGATTTTTTTTTCCTTTTAGCTATAATCATAGAAAAAGGATTTTCTACATCAGATGCACATTGATAGAGTTTAAAGGGCACCACAAGTGTCTGATTATTAAATATTTATAAATTCCTGCTTAAGATTAAATAAACATTCATGTATTTCAGAATTTGTTTTTATTTTTTGATAGATGTAATTATTGCTAGGAACAGATGACCAATTACAAGGACTGTCACTATTTTAACATTCTACCTGAACTGTGGCCATGCTGGATTTCTGGCACCTGAGCTTTCACATCCATCTGTTTATAGGGCATTGTGCCCACTTATTAGGTTTATGCCAGTTTCAAAAATTACCGTGTAAATCAAGATAGACAATATATATTTGAGATATAAATCATTTATTATTTTATCTTTTTAAAAAAGGTTTTCATTGATTTTTTAGAGGAAGAGGAAAAAAGAAATAGAAACATTGATGTGAGAGTGAAACATCAGCTGCCTCCTGCACACCCCCTACTGGGAATTGAGCCCACAACCCAGGTATGTGACCCGACCAGAAATCAAACCTGCAAATCTGTGGTGCATTGGAGGACAATCAACAAACTGATCACACCAGCAAGGACTATTTTACATCTGGATTGTTTTTAGGAAGACTTTTAGCCACTTACAGATTTGACATAACTTCCAATTAGATATATATAGAAAGCAAAAATATAAACAATTTTAACTTTACTAAGTAATAAATAGAATACAAGGTTTCTTCAGCACGAGAAAATTGAAATTAGGAGAGCTGCTATAACAAATCCATGAAAAACGTTTTAAATATACTATTTGAGGGAAAGAAATTAACATTTATTTGGTACCTGCTATGTGCAAGGTGCTTTTACATAATTAGTTTATGTAAATCTTAACAATCCTGTGATTTAAGTATTATTATCTCTATTTTGCAAAGAAGAAACTAAGAAAAAATGACTTAATCTTGGCTGGTGTGGCTTACTTGATTGGGCATCATCCTATGCCCCAAGAGGTTGCTGGTTCTATTCCCAGACAGGACACATGCCTAGGTTTCTGGTTTGATTCCCACTCAGGGTGCATATGGGATTCAACCAATCGATATTTCTTTCTCACATTGATGTTTCTGTCTCTCCCTGCCTCGTTTTCTAAAACAAACAAAAAAAAGAAGTTAAAATTTTAAAAATAACCAACCAACCAAATAATTGCTTTACCCTTAAAACTCAAGTAAACATTCTAAGGTAAGTGTGAGTTTATAAATTAGCTCTCATTATTAAGAGGCAATACCAAATAGCAATTATTTTTTACTGTAAGAGACCACCTTCTCAGAAAAAATATCTAAGCAGGATATGGGGAGGGAAGGAGGGAAGCTGTTTGCTATTGTTAAGTCAGTGATTTTCAAACTTTTAAAAAGAAGCGATTTCTTTTTCCCAAGCAAAATTACATAAAACAGATGAGAATGATTGAAGCAAGGGTGCAAATGGGAGCTGGAGAGTGTAGTTCTGTTTGCTTCCTACCCAGTTTTCTCCTCTAATACTCCCTATAACCTCTGAAGTAATACTTATAAATCCCAGGACTTAGAATCTGTTTTAAAACCCATGTTATGGCTAGAACACTTGGTTGATCAGTTCACTTTTGTAATACTCAACTAATTTATTTTGATTATCTACCCATCATAAAAATGTGACTTGAAAATGTGGAGAACTTTCTGGGGCAATGACTAAGAATTTTCTATTTTATCTATATTATCTTTCCTTATTTCTCCCAGGCAGAATCAATTCAATCTATTAAGTATTTTTTTTAACCTCAGCTGAATGCCAGGTACTATTCCTGGTTCTTACCTTCAGGAAGCTTAGATTCTAGTTTTGAAAAATAAACAATAAAGAAAGACAAAACCCAATTTGTGCTCTAAGGAAAATCTATGTGTGTTTTTTTTTAAATATATTGTTATTGATTTCATAGAAGTGAGAGAAAGAGAGAGAGAGAGAGAGAGAGAGAGAGAGAGAGAGAGAAACATCAATGATGAGAGAGAACCATGGATTGGCCGCCTTCTGCACATCCCCCACTGGGGATGAAGCCCGCAACCTGGGCATGTGCCCTTGACCGGGAATCAAATCCAGGACCCTTCAGTCCCCAGGCTGACACTCTATCCACTGAGCAAAACCGGCCAGGGCAGGAAAATATATGTTTTAATAAACAATGGTTATGGAATGCTGGACTACTTTATTTTTTCTCATTGCTTAAAGTTACTTGTATTGGGGTGAATGTTTCCCTCAAAAGTTCATGTATACCATGGACCACAGAATGTGACCTTATTGGAAATAATGAAAAAAAGTTTTAAATATACTATTTAAAAGATGTAATTAGTTAAGATTATGTCATAGTGGATTTGGGTAGACCCAAATCCAATGATTAGTGTCTTTTTTAAATATAAATCTTATTGTTCAGTTTATTACAGATGTTCCTCTCTTTTTCCCCCATGGCTCCCCTCTACCTGATTCCCTATCCCCCACCCCATGCCCTTACCACCCAGCAGGAGCTATAGGGAAATATGCAGATTTCTCCTCTTTGTTTGGAGTTTTGAAATTTGGGAGTTGTCCAATTAGATATATATAGAAAATATTCTATATATATCTGGGTATTCGCTGGAGCGGTCCCTGTGCACATGCGCTCTCTCGCAGTGCCTCTAGACTGCTGCCTTTCCAGCTCCCCTGCACTCCGGGACCATATGAGTCTGGGTCCCCAGGGTTTCGCCCAAAACCAGGGTTTTGTGGGATTAGAAGTGATGCAGTTGGGAAAGTCTGTCTCCTGCCCACTCGTGAAAGCCAGTGGCACAATCAGCAGTTGGTCCTCTGTGCTCAGTGCTGTGCACACCACCAGACTTCTGATCTTTTGCAACTCCCCTAAATTTCCGTGCACTTCTCCCTTTTCACAGTCCAAACTCCTCCTGTATGAGTTTTGGCTGGATCTGGGGTTTAGTGTTGTAGGATAAGGGGTTCAATGCTGTTGAGAGTCTCTGTCTCCCTTCTGCCAGAGGAAGCCAGCCAGATTCTCTGGCACCCGCTCTCTCCACGCACGCGTCTCTGTACCTCAGCTTTTGCAGCTCCTCTGAGTCTTTGTGAGCCCTCTCTTTCCTTCTAGTTGTAGAATTTCTACTCAGGCAGCTTTCCTGTGGTTCTGGATAATGTCTGTTCTGTCTTTTAGTTGTAGTTTTGAAATTGTTGTGCGAGGCAGCAGTGTAGGTGTTTACCTATGCTGCCATCTTGGATTCAAGACCTGCTGCAGATATTTAAATTACTAGTTCTAACAATAAAGTAGAATAGTCATTCTAAAACAAATTCATTACTTTTCCATTCACTACAAATGCCTTTCCTTTGTAAAAACTATATAAAGTAGATACTAATTTCCATATAGTGAATAAAGAACTTGGACAGTGTCACATACCTAGTAAATGTCGCATATCTAGATTCAAATTTAGATAATCTGGCTTTAAGAGTCTAAATTTATGATGGCACTGTTTCTCAAGCTTCCGGCATCATGATTTCATTCTATCCATAGGCTTCCAAGGTTGCCCTTTGATGATATTTCACTTAGTCTTATTGAACATAGTTGCTCTATTTTGTCTCTTACTTTTTATATTTCCCTTAATAATAGTAATAATTTATGACAATAATCATGATTGCTTAATTTATTGAGCACTGTGTATACCAACTTTCTTAATCCAAGCAACAACCCCAGGAGGTAGATGTTATTATTTTATGAACTAAGGAATAACTTACATATAGTAAAGTAATATGCCAAGGTCTATAGGCTTAAATCTATAGGCCTGTTAATTCTGATGTTATACACTTGTGTAACAATGACGAGAATATTCTCAACTCAGAAGGTTCTCTTATGCTCCCTCAGTAGATAATTATTCAAAGGTAAACACCATTTTAATATCTTTAATATTTTTGCCTATTCCTGAACTTCCTAAATATGAAATCTTACAGTATATGCTCTTTGGTGTCTTGTTTCTTCCCAAAGTACTCACCTTTAATGACCATATTATACTTTCTCCAACAAAATTGCCAGGTCCTCTGCCTTATTTCCCTAAGTTTTTGCTAAGTAATTAATGTTAATGATGTAATAAACAACTTCTTGCTAAAATATTGGTGAGTGAAAATGGTTTAATTTTTTTTTCAGATAACTTATTAGAATTATAATGGACCTTAAACCTAGAAGAATGACTACTATGGGAATTCTAAGCAGAGTAAGAGATTTTTGGAAGGGGAATGGAGAGATTTTGTTTTTCCTAAATCTGAACACGAATTTTTAATTAGTGCATTAACTGTTACTTTTAAAAGTTCTTTCTAAAATGCCAATGCTGTATAATAACTTTCTGAAATACTATAGAAGAAATATTAAGTACATATAAAGAAAGTTTCATATGACATAGAAACTTGAGCACTGAAGTTGTCAAAATTTTGGGGTTCTATTCTGTGCTCTTCAACTTACTAGCTAGTTACTCATTTAAATCACCTGATCCTTCTGAGTCAACTTCAATGTGAGGATAAAACATTTGCTAAAACTTACCTATTATACTTCATAAAACAGCTAATATAATAATAGCTATAAGTAAAATGGAACATTCTGACCATCTGATATAATAGGAAGTCTTAATGAAATTATTTTTGAAGAACTTGTAATTTAATAACCTAATTGCAAATCACTTCGTTTAAGTTTGATCTCTAAGAGCAATTTATTTTCCCATTTCCTTTCATCTTGTTTTTACATTTCAATTCTTCTTAGTTATAAATTTTGTTGGAATGCAATATAATTTTTTACTTTTAGCTATTTCCTTAGAATTTCTTGAGTCGGATGAGTTTGTCTAGGTCCTCCTGTAACGAGAATTCTGTAAATGCCACATAATATTGTGAAGAATTTATCAGAAAGAAAAATGTGCAAGACTTTTCTCACTAATAACCACTCACTAATTAATCCATAACCAGTGAAAAATAGTTTTTTGGGGATAGTGGGGGATAGGAAAGGATGGATGGTAGTATGTACCATATTACTTTGGAGTGCCACTGGCTGGTAAATTGAGTCTAAGTGTTTGGCACACAAATTAAGAATTGTATTGGAAGATTAGAGCAATCCAATTTTATATAAGACACATACTAGTTATTAGAATTATAAGAAATGCTGATTTGATTTACTAACTGAATGATTCAATTAATAATCTTTTCATTATACAGATCTTTTCTTTAGTCTGTTCCCAGAGCCAAATTCCCTTTTGACCTCACCATTACATCCCTAAGCATTCTTTATTTTCCTTTCTTGGAGTCCCATTCCTATCTCTGATTCTATAGTGACATCTGGAAGGGCATTCTGTTTGCTTTAGCTCTTCTTCCATAATTCTTTTCCCTGTAAAGAGGGTCAATTATTTTAGCTGAACTATTGATCTACAAATATTTTTAATATTGTGCAGTCTGCCACAAAATGAGAGTAACAATAGCATCAACAACAACCTACCTGATTACATGGTTCCTGTGGGCATTTAATTCTCACAACTTTATATTATAAAGTATTATACTATTTTACAGAAGGTAAGTAGTCTAGCTGAGGCAGGAAAGGCTAGCTGTCTACCCAGAATTCATGTTCCTTTCACAGAATGCAGTTTTCATTGAGAATTCACCATCTATCACAAACTACATATGCATTCATAATTGTTATATCTTCTAAATATATTGTTCCTTTATCATTATGAAGTATCATTTTTGTCCTAGTATTACTCCTTTTTTGAAGTCTATTTTGTCTGATTTAATATATCAGCTCCTGCTTTTTTATAAATTCTTTATTGTTTAAAGTATTACATATGTCTCCTTTTTCCCCCATTGACCTCTCCCCTGTGACCTCTCCCTTCCCCCCGCCCCACACATGCCCTCACTCCCCTATTGTATGTGTTCATGGGCTATGTTTATATGCATGCATATAAGTCCTTTGGTTAATCTCTTACCCTCTCCCCTCTGTCTTCCCTCTGAAGTTTGTTGGTCTGTTTGATGCTTCTGTGTGTCTGGATCTATTTCTATTAATTAATTTGTGTTGTTTATTATATTCCCCAAATGGGTAAGATCATGTGATATTTATCTTTCTCTGACTGGCTTATTTTGCTTAGCATAATGCTTTCCATGTCCATCCAGGCTGTTGCGAATGGTAGGAGTTCTTTCTTTTTTAAAGCAGCATAGTATTCCATTGTGTAAATGTACCACTGTTTTTTAATCCACGCCTCTTTTGATGGGCACTTAGAGTGTTTCCAAATCCTACATATTGTAAAGTGTGCTGCTATGAACATAGGGGTGTATATGTCCTTTCTGATTGGTGTTTCTGATTTCTTTGGATATATTCCTAGAAGTGGTATTACTGGGTCAAATGGGAGTTACATTTTTAATATTTTTATGAAACTCCATACAGTTATCCACAGTGGTTTCACTAGTCTGCATTCCTGCCAGCAATACATGAGGGTTCTTTTTTATCCACATCCTCACCAGCACTCATCGTTTGTTGATTTGTTGATGATAGCCATTCTGACAGGTGTGAAATGGTATCTCATTGTTTAGATTTACATCTCTCGGATAATTAGTGATTTTGAGAATATTTTCATATGTCTCTTGGCCTTCTATATGTACTCTTTCAAAAAGTGTCTATTTAAATCCTTTGCCCATTATTTTATTGGATTGTTTATCTTCCTTTTGTTAAGGCATATGAGTTCCCTATAAATCTTGGAGATTAGTACCTTATTGGATGACTTTTAAAGTCAAATATGTTCTCCCATGCAGTGGGCTTTCTTGTTGTTTTGTTGATGATTTCTTTTGCTGTGCAGAAGCTTTATATTTTGATGTAGTTCCATTTGTTTATTTTCTCCTTAGTTTCCAATGCCCTAGGAACTGTATTGGTAAAGATATTGCTGCAACATAAGTCTGATATTTTGATGCCTATCGATTCTTCTAAGATTTTTATGGTTTCCCATCAGATATCTAAGTCCTTTATCCATTTTGCATTTATTTTTATGTATAGTGTAAGTTGGTCTAGTTTCAATTTTTTTGCATGTATCTGTCCAATTTCCCAACACCATTTATTGAAGAGACTGTCTTGACTCCATTGTATGCTCTTGCCTCCTTTGTCAAATATTAATCCTGGGTCAATTTCTGGGTGCTCTGTTCTGTTCCAGTGGTCTATATCTGTTCTTATGCCAGTACTAGGCAGTTTTGAGAATAGTGGTTTTGTAATATAGCTTGATATCTGATATTGTGATTCCTCCAACTTTGTTCCTCTTTCTCAAGATTGCTGCCGCTATTCAGGATCTTTTTATTATTATTATTATTCCAGATGGATTTTTGGAGAGTGTGTTCTAGGCTTGTGAAATATGCCATTGGTATTTTAATGGGGATTGCATTAAATCTATAGATTGCTTTGGGTAGTATGGACATCTTAATGATGTTGACTCTACCAGTCCATGAACATGGTATATTCTTCCATCTGTTTATGTCTTCCTGTATCTCTTTTTTTCAATGTCCTATAGTTTTCTGTATACAGGTCTTTTATCTCCTTAATTAAGTTTATTCCTAAGTATCTTCATTTTTTGGTGCCATGGTGAAAGGGATTGTTTAGTTTCTCTTTCTGTGACTTCATTATCTATATATATAAAAGGTTAACATGCTGCCCTCACTGATTTGGCTCAGTGGATAGAACGTTGGCCTGCAGACTGAAAGGTCCCAGGTTTGATTCCAGTCATGGACATGTACCTTGGTTGCAGGCACATCCCCAGTAGGAGGTGTGCAAGAGGCAGCTGATCGATGTTTCTCTCTCAGCAATGTTTCTAACTCTCTCTCCCTCTCCTTTCCTTTCTGTAAAAAATCATTAACATATATATATATATATATATATATATATATATATATATACACACACACACACACACACACACACACACACACACACACATACTTAGGCTAATATCCTAAGTATCTCTCTGACCATCTGACTAGTAACTGACACACTGACTACCAGGGGGGCAGATGCACAATGCAGGAGCTGCCGTGATACGCACTAGCCATTTACAAAGAAATGGCACCATGGATCTGGCACCAACAAAGCAACTCTCAGTTTCCCCCAAATGAGATATAGGCCCCACTACCACCTGAAGCGACAGCCCACCAAATCACAGCCAATGTTGCTGCGACTCCATGGGACAAAATGCGGCCCACAGCCCAGTCTAGCTTGGAAATGGTCGCTATGGGCACCAGGTAATGGTGTCATGTAGCAATACCCAGCTTCCTTTCCCTAGCGACTAGTCTCCTTGCAGTTTCTTCAGCCCAGAAACATGACTTGTTTTATAGCTAGGTGCAGACATTTTACACTTTAATCAAATGTCTGTGAAGCATTTTCCTGTGCCTCATCTCATTTATCCTCATAGAAATCCTGGAGTAGATATATAGGAGACTTGGTAGAATCCTATTTTCTTTTCATTAGCTAGAAAACAGAGACTTAGAAAGTTTAGAAACTTGACCTGAATGAAAAGAAGTAAGAAATGGTGGTCCTTGAAAATGACTTCAGGTTTTCACACTGTGCAGAATATAGTCAAACACTGCTGCAGTTAAATATTTTACCCTTTGTTCTTATGTGATCTACAATAATCTGCTTTTTGTTGATATTTACGGCTGTGTTGCTGACAATTACCTGAAAGAGAAGTTGGGAGTTGGGGTGCTTCACTGGGCTGGAAAAAGTTTAGCTAAATCAGAAAGCACATCTAATTAGGTAAGTTTATTCTACACACACACACACACACACACACACACACACACACAGCTAAATTGTACATGTAATACTTTAATCAATAAAAAAATTAAAAAAATGAATTATAAACTTAAAAAAAAGGCTAAGTTGACTTGTGTATGCACAATACATATAAAGCTCTTGCTGGCACCAATCACATGCATGTGTTTCGTCTGTCATTATCGATCATGAATTTGGTTGATACTTGTATTATAGAGAAAGGGCGAATAGCAATATTAAAACATTTCTTCTAATTAATTTCCTTTCAATGTGCACAAATCTGTGCACTGATCCACTAGTTAGTGTATAAAAAAGCCATAGATTTATGGGTGTTAACTTTGCATCCTGCTACATTTCCGAATTCATTTATTAACCTCAGTAGTTTTTTAATGGAGTCTTTAGGGTTTTCTATGTACAATTTTATGTCATCTGCAAATAAGGACAGTTTTACTTCTTCTTTTCTAATTTAGATGCCTTGTATTTCTTCATGTTGTCTGATTGCTATGGTTAGCATTTCCAGTACTATGTCAAGCAAGAGTGATGAGGGTGGTCATCCCTGTCTTGTTCCTATTCTTAGGGTAAATAGATGGTTTTAGTGAGTATGATGTTGGCACAATTCATGCTTTTTTGCGTTTATTGTTTGCATGGGGTACTTCTCCTCCCCCTCTCCTTTTTTAAAAGATGGTTTTATTGATTTTTAGAGGGAGAGGAAGGGAGAGGAATAAAGACATAGAAACATCAATGATGAGAAAGAATCCCTGATCAGCTGCCATCTGCATGTCCCTTACTGGGGATCAAGCCCACAATCTGGGCATATGCCCTGACTGGGATTCCAAATGGTGACCTCTTGGTTCCTGGGTTGATGCTTAACCACTGAGGCATACTGGCTGGGCTCTCATTGCCATTTTAGTTCTTTTGTTCCTCATTTCCATCCTTTATGTTAATTGAATGTTTTTAAAGTATTTTTAGTATTGAATATTTGAGTTTTAATTCCTCTATTGATGTTCTAATTGACTCTCTTTTCATTCTTTTATAGTTTAACTGGGATTTAAAAATTCATTTTTATCTTATCTCAATCTACCTAAAACTGTATTGACTTAACTCAAAGATAAAAATGTAGGAAACTTACAAGAGAATAATTCCATTTATCCCTATCCTTAGTCATATATACTACATCTTTATTTGTTATAAATTTATCAATACAGCTAAATATTTAGTTTAAACAATCATGTCTTTTAAATAGGAAAGAAAGTGGAGAATCCAAGAGGACGGCGTAGGTGAGCACCTAAACTGCTGCCTCGCACAACAATTTCAAAACTACAACTAAAGGACAGAATGGACATCATCCAGAACCACAGGAAAGCTGGCTGAGTGGAAATTCTACAACTAGAAGGAAAGAGAGGGGCTCACGGAGACCCAGAGGAGCTGCAAAAAGCTGAGGTACAAGGACGAGCACGTGGAGAGAGCAGGTGCCAGATTTCCTGGCTGGCTTCCTCTGGCAGGAGGAAGATGGGAGACTTCCAACTACACTGAACCCCTTATACTACGTCACTGAACCACAGGTGTGGCTGAAACTCATATAGGGGAAGTTTAGACTGTGAAAAGGGAGATGTGCATGGAAATTTAGGGGATCCGCGAAAGGTCAGAAGTCTGCGGGTGCGTACTCCGCTATGCACAGAGGACTGACCGCTGATGGTGCCGCTGGCTTGTGGGTGGGAAACAGAGCCTACAGACTGTGCCACTTCTAACTCCAATAAACCCCAGTTTCAGGTGAGACCCTGGGGACACAGATTCATATGGTCCCAGAGCGAAGGGGAACCAGAAAGGCAACGGTCTAGAGGCACTGCACGTGCACACAGGGACCATTCCAGCCATTACCCAGAGTCACGTGAGACCCAGGTGCCGCATAGAGTGGAGCTAACAGGGAAGGCAGGGAGGTCCGTTAAGCCCTGAGACTCCACCCATCCCAACCTCAACAGAGAGGCTTTTGCAGTTTTGCAAGTCTTGTATCATGAGGCTGAATCCAACACAGAAGTTCTCCTGGCATAGTAAAAATGTGGAGACAAAGGAAGAGATCACCAACAAAAGAAATGGAGTAAAACATACGACTGGATATAGAGTTCAAAACCACAGTTATAAGATTATTCAAGAATTTCCTAGAAAAGTTGGATAAATTTAGTGAGACCCTAAAGGAGATGAAAAAGGACCAACTAGAAATTAAACATACACTGACAGAAATAAAAAATGTTATACAGAGACCCAACAACAAACTAGAGGAAGCCAAGAATCAAGTCAAATATTTGAAATATAAAAAATTGTAAAACACTCAACTGGAAAAGCAAGAAGAGAAAAGAATCCAAAAACGTGAAGATAATGTAAGGAGTCTCTGGGACAACTTCAAGTGTACCAACATCAGAATGATGGGGGTGATAGAAGAAGAGAGAGAGCAAGATACCTATTTGAAGAAATAATGACTGAAAACTTCCCACATCTGGTAAAAGAAATAGACTTACAAGTCCAGGAAGCACACAGAACCCCATATAAAAGGAATCCAAAGAAGACTACACCAAGATACATCATAATTAAAATACCACGAGCAAAAGACAGAGAATATTAAAAGCAGTAAGAGAAAAACAGTAAATTACCTACAAGGGAGCACCCATTTGATTGTCAGCTGATTTCTCAACAGAAATGATGCAGGCCAGACAGGAGTGGCAAGAAATATTCAAAGTGATGAATAGCAAGAACCTGCAACCAAGAATACTCTATCCAGCAAAGCTATCATTCACAATTGAAGGGCAGATAAAGAGCTTCACTGATAAGAAAAAGCTAAAGGAGTTCATCAACACCAAACCAGTATTATATGAAATGCTGAAAGGTACTCTTTAAGAAGAGGAAGAAGAAAAAGGTAAAAGATAAAAAATTATGAACAACAAATACATATCTATCAACAAGTGAATCTAAAAATTAAGTCAATTGAAAAGTTGATGAACAGAATAAATTGATGAATATAATAGAATCAGGAGCACAGAAAGGGAGTGGACTGACAATTCTCAGGGGGAAAGAGGTGAGATGGTGTGCAGGGAGAGACTGGACAAAAATCATACACCTATGGATAAGGTCAATGTGGGGGGGTGGGTAAGGGTAGAGGGAGGGATGGGAGCTAGGTGGAGGGGAGCTATGGAGGGAAATAAAGAGAAACAAATGTAATAATCTAAACAATAAAGATTTAATTTTTAAAAATAGGAAAAAAAGAAATATATATTGATTAATTTTTACATTTCTCCACATATTTACTATTTCCATTGTTTTAGCATAATTAAACTAAACTATCAAAAATCTTAAAATATTTGTATTTTTTAATTAATAAATGCAATTAGAGGAATTTTTTTCCTGTTTTAATAAATCTTTATTGTTCATATTATTACATTTGTTCCTCTTTTTCCCCCATAGCTCCCCTCCACCTGGCTCCCACCCCACCCTCTCCCCTTACGCCCCCCCATTGTCCTCATCCATAGGTGTATGATTTTGTCCAGTCTCTCCCTGCACCCCCTCCCCTCTTTCCCCTTGAGAATTCTCTGTCCACTCCATTTCTATGCCCCTAATTCTATTATATTCACCAGTTTATTCTGTTCATCAGATTTTCAATTCACTTTATTTTTAGGTTCATTTGTTGATAGATATGTATTTGCTTTCATAATTTTTTCCTTTACCGTTTTCTTCTTCCTCTTCTAAAAGAATACCTTTCAACATTTCATATAATACTGGTTTGGGGTTGATGAACTCCTTTAATTTTTTTCTTATCAGTGAAGCTCTTTATCTGCCCTTCAATTCGGAATGGTAGTTTTGCTGGGTAGAATATTCTTGGTTGTAGGTTCTTGCTATTCATCACATTGAATATTTCTTGGCATTCCCGTCTGGCCTGCATTGTTTCTGTTGAGAAATCAACTGACAATCGAATGGGTGCTCCCTTGTAGGTAATATACTGTTTTTCTATTGCTGCTTTTAATATTCCCTCTTTTTCTTTTGTTATTTTAATTATGATGTGTCTTGGGATGGTCCTCTTTGGATTTCTTGTGTTTGGGCTTCTATGTGCTTCCTGGACTCATAAGTCTATTTCTTTCACTAGGTGGGGTAAGTTTTCAGTCATTTTTTCTTCAAATAGGTTTTCAGTATCTTGCTCTCTCTCTTCTTCTGTCACCCCCACAATTCTGATGTTGATACACTTGAAGTTGTCCCAAAGGCTCGTAACACTATCTTCACATTTTTTTATTCTTTGTTCTTTTTGCTTTTCCCATGGAGTGTTTTTTGCTTTTTCGCATTTCAGATTTTTTACTTGATTCTTGCAATCCTCTAGTCTGCTGTTAGCTTTCTGTATATTTTTTTATTTCTGTCAATGTATGCTTAATTTCTAATTGGACCTTTTTCATCTCCTCTTGGGTCTCACTAAATTTATCCATCATTTCTAGGAAATTCTTATAAAACCTTATAACCATGGTTTTGAAATCTATACCCAGTCATTTGATTTCCTCGATTTCTTTCATTTGTGATCTGTTCTTTTGTCTCTGCATCTTTTGCTGCTTCCCTGAGTTGGTAGAGTAGCTTTGTGTGCTAACTGTCCTATATGACCCAGTAGCTCTGCCTCTCCAGTTACTTGAGGTGGACACTCTTGGTGCACCCCTTTCTGAACTGTGTGTACAGTCTTGTTGTAGTTAATTCTTGATTGTTGTTGGTATCACTGGGGGGGTGGGGGCGTGGTGCGGGGAGGGTTGACCTCAAAGCCAGTTGGTTGTAAGGATCAGCTGTGTCCTTGCATGTGCGTTGTTCCAGACTTCTGCCCTTTGTGTGTGCGCGCAAGCTTCCAGATCTCTGCCTTTCTGGTTCCCCTGAGTTTCCGTGCACTCTAGGGACCTGTATGATTCTGGGTCTCCAGAGTCTCACTGGAAACTGGGGTTCAGTGTAGTTGGACCTTGATTTTAGTGCTGTTGTGAGTTTCTGTTTTCCTCCCCCTAGAGAGAGCCAGCGGCACCATCAGCAGTCAGCTCTCTGTGTGCGCACTTTCTGCGAGCCCCCAGACTTCTGTCTTTCATGGCTTCCCTAAGTGTCCGTGCACTTCTTCCTTTTCACAACAGTCCAGACTCTCTTTTATGAGTCTCGCCTGGAGCTGGGGTTCATTGCAGGCAGAAGTGGGATTCAATTTTCTGTCTCCCTCCCACTAGAAGAAGCCAGCCAGACCCTCTTTTAGGAGCGTGTCTCTGTCCTCATCTTTTTACAGCTCCTCTGAGTCTTGGTGAGTCACTTTCTTCACTTTTAGTTGTAGAATTTTCACTCAGCCAGCTTTCCTGTGGTTCTGGATGGTGTCCATTCTCTCTTTTAGTTGTAATTTTGAAATTGTTGTGCAAGGCAGCAGTTTAGGTGTTCACCTATGCCACCATCTTGGTTTCTCCTCATAGAGGAATTTTTATGGCAATAATTAGAGATGGAATAAATTTTTATAATCATATTTTTTCCCACTGGTTCTTAAAATTGAAATGTGAAGTAATTTAAATATCTAAAATTAAGAAAATCAGCTCATAAACTATGTTACATAGGATGGATAAGCACATTTGTTTTTAGGATATTGACTAGCTATGACATATATATATATATATATATATATATATATATATATATATACACACACACACACACATACATATATATATATATTATAATTAATATATAACATTGTTATAATTTTTAGGGAAGAAAGGCTGAAAAGAAGGGTTAGGCCCATCTGCATGCATACAAGTCCTTTGGTTAACCTTTTTTTAAAAATTCTTTTGTCTTTCTATGAAATCTATCTGATTTTATCTAGGAAGGCAGCATCCACTGACATAACCATGGGTTACTGCATCAGAGTCAGGACATTCTGATGAGGAATATTTTGGCAGTTTTAGTAAAGATATACATATGATAGAGTATGGAAATTCTAGGCAGAATTCTGTGGGTTATTCTGGAAAGTTCAGTGGCAAGGTGAGGCTATTAGGCACTTTACAGAATTGCAAGTGAGTAAAGGGAAGAAGAAAAAAGAAAAAAGAAAAAGAAGAGAGAATATTAAATGGGATGCAGGAATCAACCAAAATTTATTCAAACAGTAGGCTTAGTTCAGCAGTTACTCAGCTTGTATTATTCTTTAAGTGGCATTTGTCAGTGACCATTTACTCCCACGGTTACTTGCTGCTTGCTCTTTCATTGAGATAGGCATAAAAATCCTATGTAGCCTGACCAGTTTGGCTCAGTGGATAGAGCATCAACCTGTGGACTGAAGGGCTCCAGGTTTGATTCCGGTCAAGGGCATGTACCTTCTTTGCCTGCACATCCCCCATGGAGAATGTGCAGGAGGCAGCTGATAGATGTTTCTCTCTCATCTATGTTTCTAACTCTCTATCCCTCTCCCTTCCTCTCTGTAAAAAATCAACAAAATATATATTTTAAAAAATCCTATTGTAGCATTAGATATATGTAAATTATAGTCCTTAACATTTATTATTTTGCCCTTCACACCTTCAAATTCCAGAGTTGCCTAAATAATTGAAGAAAATAATACCCAATAAAGAGATGTGGCAAGTGAACCATACTAAGGGGGAAAAATAGGTATGCATACTAGTTAATCAGAACCTTCTGGAGACTGTAACTCTTTTTCCTTGACTATCACACATTCTAACAACTCTTATTTTTTGTGTGTTTTTCTAAAATAAATTTCTTTATTGATTAAGGTGTTACACATGTGTCCTTATTCCTCCATTACGCACCCCCATCCCTCCACTCATACCCTCACCCCCCTGTTGTCTTTGTCCATGAAACTAGACCACCAACTTACACCATACACAAAAATAAACTCAAAATGGATAAAGGACTTAAACATAAGACAGGAAACCATAAAAATATTAGAGGAATCTACAGGCAGCAAAATCTCAGTTGTCTTTGTCCATTGGTTAGGCCCATATGCATGCATACAAGTCCTTTCGTTGATCTCCCCCCCTACCCCCATCCTCCCCTACCTTCTCTCTAAGGTTTGGTGGTCTGATCGATGTTTCTCTGTCTCTAGAACTGTTTTTGTTCATCAGTTTATGTTGTTCATTATATTCCACATATGAGTGAGATCATGTGATACTATCTTTCTCTGACTGGCTTATTTCGCTTAGCATAATGCTCTCCAGTTCCATCCATGTTGTTGCAAATGGTAAGAATTCCTTCTTTTTTAGCACAGAATAGTATTCCATTGTATAGATGTACCGCAGTTTTTAATCCACTCTTCTGCTGATGGGCACATAGGCTGTTTCCAAATCTTAGCTATGGTATATTGTGCTGCTATGAACAGAAGGATGCATATATCCTTTCTGATTGATGTTTCTAGCTTCTTGGGATATATTCCTAGAAGTGGTATTACTGGGTCAAATGGGAGTTCTATTTTTAGTTTTGTGAGGAAACTCCATACTGTTCTCCACAGTGGCTGCACCAGTCTGTATTCCCATCAGCAGTGCACCAGGGTTCCTTTTTCTCTGCATCCTCGCCAACATTTGTCATTTAATCATTTGTTGATGATAGACATTCTGACAGGTGTGAGATGGTACTGCATTGTCATTTAGATTTGGATCTTTTGGATAATTACTGATTTTGAGCATGTTTTCATATGTCTCTTGGCCTTCCTTCTATCTTCTTTGGAAAAGAAGCTATCTAGGTTCATTGCCCATTTTTTAAATTGGATTGTTTATCTTCCTTTTGTTAGTTTGTATGAATTCCCTGTAAACGTTGGAGATTAAACCCTTATCAGTGAAAACAATGGCAAATATGTTCTATGCAGTAGGCTTTCATGTTATTTTGTTGATGGTTTCCTTTGCTGTGCAAAAGCTTTTTATTTTGATGTAGTCCCATTTGTTTATTTTCTCTTTAGTTTCCATTGCTCTAGGAGCTATATCTGTAAAAAAAAAAATTCCTTCAGCATATATCTGAGATTTTGCTGCCTGTGGATTCCTCTAATATTTTTATGGTTTCCTGTCTTATGTTTAAGTCCTTTATCCATTTTGAGTTTATTTTTGTGTATGGTGTAAGTTGGTGGTCTAGTTTCATTTTTTTGCATGTATCTGTCCAATTTTTCCAACACCATTTATGGGAGAGACTGTCTGTCCAATAGTAATTGGGCATAGTGTTGGATCAATTTCTGGGACCTCTATTCTATTTCATTGGTCCATAAGTCAATTTCTGGGATATCTATTCTATTCCATTGGTCCATATATGATAAACACACAACCAGTACCGGGCTGTTTTGAGAACAGTGGCTTTATAATACAGCTTGATATCTGGTATTGAGATCCCATCTACTTCGTTCTATTTTCTCAGGATTGCTGCAGCTATTCGGGGTATGTTTTTTCCAGATGAATTTTTGGAGAGTTTGTTTTAAGTCTGTGAAATATGCCGTTGGTATTTTATTTTTTATATATTTATTTATTTTAAATTAAATCTTTATTATTCAGATTATTACATTTGTTTCTCTTTTTTCCCCTCCATAGCACCCCTCCACCTAGGTCCCACCCTTCCCTCTGCCCTTACCACCCTCCCATTGACCTCATCCATAGGTGTATGATTTTTGTCCACTTTCTCCCTGTACACCATTCACCCGTTTCCCCCTGAGAATGATCAGTCCACTCCCTTTCTGTGCTCCTGATTCTATTATATTCACCAGTTTATTCTGTTGCTCAAATTTTTAATTCACTTAATTTTAGATTCACTTGTTGATAGATATGTATTTGTTGTCCATAATTTTTTGTCTTTTACCTTTTTCTTCTTCCTCTTCTAAAAGAGTACCTTTCAGCATTTCATATAATACTGGTTTGGAGTTGATGAACTCCTTTAGCTTTTTCTTATCTGTGAAGCCCTTTATCTGCCCTTCAATTGCGAATGATAGCTTTGCTGGATAGAGTATTCTTGGTTGCAGGTTCTTGCTGTTCATCACGTTGAATATTTCTTGCCAGTCCCGTCTGGCCTGCATCATTTCTGTTGAGAAATCAGCTGACAGTCCTATGGGTGCTCCCTTGTAAGTAATGAACTGTTTTTCTCTTGCTGCTTTTAATATTCTCTCTTTGTCTTTTGCTCTTAGTATTTTAATGATTATGTGTCTTGGTGTAGTCCTCTTTGGATTCCTTTTATATGGAGTTCTGTGTGCTTCCTGGACTTGTAAGTCTATTTCTTTTACCAGATATGGGAAGTTTTCAGTCATTATTTCTTTAAATAGGTTTTCAGTATCTTGCTCTCTCTCTTCCTCTGGCACCCCCACAATTCTGATGTTGGTACGCTTGAGGCTGTCCCAGAGGCTCCTTACATTATCTTCACATTTTTGGATTCTTTTCTCTTCCTGCTTTTCCAGTTGAATGTTTTCTGCTTCTTTATATTTCAAATCTTTGACTTGAATCTTGCCTTTCTCTAGTCTGCTGTTCGGACTCTGTATAATAGTTTTTATTTCAGTCAGTGTATGTTTAATTTCTAGTTGGTCCTTTTTCATCTCTAGTTGGACCTTTTCCATCTCTAGTTGAATCTTTTGCATCTCTAGTTGGTCCTTTTTCATCTCCTCTTTGCTCTCGCTAACTTTATCCAACTTTTCTAGCATATTCTTGAAAAACCTTATAAGTGTGGTATTGAACTCTATATCCAGTCGTTTGTTTTCCTCCTTTTCTTTTGTTTGTGATTCCTTCCCTTGTCTCGGCATTTTCACTGTGCCAGGAGAACTTCTGTGTTGGATTCAGCCTTATGATACCAGACTTGCAAAGCCGCAGAAGCCTCTCTGTTGAACTTGGGAGGAGTGGAGTCTCAGGGCTTAAGGGACCGCCTTGCCTTCTAGTCGGCCCCACCCTCCACGGCCCCTGAGTCTCACATGACTGGGTAATCACTGGAGTGGTCCTTGTGCACGCGCGCCCGCAGTGCCTCTAGACAGCTGTCTTTCAGGCTACCCTGTGCTCCAGGACCACACGAGTTTAGGTCCCCAGGGTTTCACCTGAAACTGGGGCTTAGTGGAGTCAGAAGTGCAACAGTTGGGAGGATCTGTTTCCCGCCCACTTGTGAAAGCCAGTAGCACAATCAGCAATCTGTCCTCTGTGCAGTGCGGTGCGCGCCATCAGACCTCTGATCTTTTGCGACTCCCCTAAATTTCCGTTCACCTCTCCCTTTTCACAGTCCAAACTCCCCCCGAATGAGTTTCAGCTGGATCTGGGGTTTAGTGTCGTAAGATAAGGGGTTCAATGCCTTTGAGAGTCTCCGTTTCCCTCCTTCCAGAGAAAACTAGCCAGGTACTCTGGCACCTGCTCTCTCCACGCACTTGTCTCCGTACCTCAGCTTTTAGCAGCTCCTCTGGGTCTTCATGAGCCCCTCTCTTTCCCTCTAGTTGTAGAATTTCCACTCAGCCAGCTTTCCTGTGGTTCTGGATGATGTTCATTCTGTGTTTTAGTTATAGTTTTGAAATTGTTGTGCAAGGCAGCAGTGTAGGTGTTTACGTATGCCGCCATCTTGGATTCTCCACCGTTGGTATTTTAATGGGGAGTGTATTGAAACTATAGATTGCTTTGGGTAGTATGGACATTTTTATGATGATTCTACCAATTCATGAACAATGTATGTTCTTCCATCGGTTTATGTCTTCTATGTCTCTTTTCAGTGTCCTTTAGTTCTTTGCATATAGGTCTTTTACCTCTTTAGTTAAGTTTATTCCTAGGTATCTTAATTTTTTTTTGGTACAAAGATAAATGGGATTGCTTTTTTAGTCTCTCTTTCTGTAAGTTCACTATTGGTCTATAGAAATGCCATAAATTTCTTGGCATTAATTTTGTATCTTGCTACATTGCTGAATTCATTTTTTTTAATATATTTTATTGATTTTTTACAGAGAGGAAGGGAGAGAGATAGAAAGTCAGAAACGTTGATGAGAGAGAGACATCGATCAGCCGCCTCCTGCACGCCCCACAGTGGAGATGTGCCCGCAAGCAAGGTACATGCCCCCAACCGGAATCGAACCTGGGACCTTTCAGTCTGCAAGCCGATGCTCTATCCACTGAGCCAAACCAGTCTCGGCTGAATTCATTTTTTAAGTCTAATACATTTTTGATGGGGGTTTTAGGGTTTTCTATGTAAAGTGTCATGTCATCTGCATATAAGGATAGTTTACTTCTTTTCCAATTTGGATGCCTTTTATTTCTTCTTGTCTGATAGCAATGTCTAGTACTTTCAGTACTGTGTTGAACAGGAGTGATGAGAGAAGACATCCCTCTCTTGTTCCTGTTCTTAGGGGAAATGGTTTTAGTTTTTGTCCATTGAGTGTGATGCTGGCTGTGGGTTTATCATATATGACTTTTATGATGTTGAGGTATGATCCTTCTATTTCCACCTTGCTGAGAGGTTTTATCAAGAAAAGGTGTTGGGTTTTGTGAAATGCTTTTTCTGTGTCAATTGATATGACTGTGATTTTTATCTCTCAGTTTGTTTATGTGATATATCACGTTTATTGATTTGCGGATATTGTACCATCTCTGCATCCCTGGTATAAATCCTGCTTAGTCATGGTGTATGATCTTTCTGATGTACTGCTGGATCCAATTTGCTAGGATTTTATTGAGGATTTTGGCATCTGTGTCATGAGGGATATTGGCCTGTAATTCTCTTTCATTGTGTTGTCTTTATCTGGTTTTGGTATTAGGGTGATGCTGGCTTCATAGAATGAGTTTGGAAGTGTTCCTTCCTCTTGAATTTTTTGAAATAGGCTAAGGAGGATAAGTTTTAGTTCTTCCTTGAATGTTTGGTATAACTCTCCTGTGAAGTCATTGGGGCTTGGGTTTTGTTTGCTGGAAGCTTTTTGATGACTCCTTCAATTTCTTCCATAGTTATTGGCCTATTGAAATGTTTAGGTTCTTCCTGATGAGTTTTGGAAGATTGTATTTTTCTAGGAATATGTCCATTTCCTCCAGCTTGTCTAGTTTGTTGGAATGGGGTTGTTTATAATATTTTTTGACAATCCTTTGTATATCTGTGGGATCTGTTGTTATTTTGCCTCTGTCATTTCTGATTTTGTTTATTTGAGTCCTCTCTGCTTCTTGGTGAGCCTGTCTAGATGTTCATCAATCTTGTTTATCCTTTCAAAGAACCAGCTCTTTGTTTCATTGATCTTTTGTATTGTCGGTTTTGTTTTTTGTTTTTTGTTTTGTCTCTGTGTCATTTATTTCTACTCTAATCTTTATTATCTCCCTCCTTCTCCTAACTCTGGGCTTTTTTTGTTGTTCTCTTTCTAATTCTTTGAATTGTAGCATTAGATAATTTACTATCATTTTTTCTTGTTTTTTTGAGGTAGGCCTGTAGAGCTATAAACTTCCCTCTCAGGACTGCTTTCATTGTGTCCCATAGATTTTGGATTGTTGTGTTTTTATTGTCATTAGTTTCCAGAATGTTTTTAATTTCTTCTTTGATCTTATTGGTAACCGAATCAATATTTTTTTATTATATTTTATTGATTTTTTTTACAGAAAGGAAGGGAAAGGGAGAGAGAGCTATAAATATTGATGAGAGAGAAACATTGATCAGCTGCCTCCTACACACCCCCTACTGGGGATGTGCGCACAACCAAGGTACAGGCCCTTGACCAAAATTCAACATGGAACCTTTCAGTCCACAGGCTGATGCTCTATCCACTGAGCTAAACAGTTTTGTCTCACTCAATATTTAATACCATGCTATTCAGCTTCCAAGTGTTTGAGGGTTTTGGATTGTTTTTATTGTAGTTTATTATACCATTGTGGTCTGAAAAGATGCTTGGTATGTTTTCAATCTTCTTGAATTTGGGGAGACTTTGCTTGTAATCCATTATGTGGTCTATTTTTTAAAATGTCCCATGTGCACTTGAGAAGAACATGTATTGTTCAGAAATGTTCTGAAGATATCAATTAAATCCATCTGATTTAGTGAGTCATTAGGATTGTTGTTTCTTTGCTGATTTTTTGTCTAGAGGATTTATCCAGTGATGTCAGTGGTGTATTAAAGTCCTCTACTATGATTGTATTGTTGTCTATCTCTCTCTTGATATCTTGCAGGAGATTTTTTTTTTTATTGTGTTACATGTATAGATATCTCCCCGTTGCCCTGCCCCCAACCCCTCAGTGTCTATGTTCATTGGTTATGCTTATATGCATGCCTACAAGTCCTCTGCTTGATCTCTTATCTACCCCACCTCCAGGAGATTTTAAAAAATATATATTTTATTTATCTTAGAGATAAAGGGAGAGGGATAGAAATCTAGAAACATTGATGAGAGACATTGATCAGCTGCCTCCTACACACCCCCTACTGGGGATGTGCCCACAACCAAGGTACATGCCCTTGACTGGAATAAAACCTGGGACCCTTCAGTCTGCAGGCTGATGCTCTATCCACTGAGCCAAACTGGTTTTGGCCCAGGAGATTTTTTTACATATTTGGGTGCTCCTACATTGTGTGCATATATGTTTACCAGGGTTTTATCCTCATTTTTAAAAAATATATATTTTATTGATTTTTTACAGAGAGAAAGGGAGAGGGATAGAGAGTTAGAAACATCGATGAAAGAGAGACATCGATCAGCCGCCTCCTACATGCCCCTTAACGGGGATGTGCCCACAACCAGGATATATGCCCTTGACTGGAATTGAACCTGGGACCTTTCAGTCTGCAGGCCGATGCTCTATCCACTGAGCCAAACCAGTTTTGGCGGGTTATATCCTCTTGTTGTATTGATCACTTTAGTATTATGAAATGGTCTTCCTTATCTCTTGTTATGGCCTTCACTTTGAGGTCTATTTTGTCAGATATAAGTATTGCTATCCTGTGGGAACCCCTTTCACATCCCACATGGTTCAGGGTTCTGGTTCAGGGTTCTGGTTCTGAAGAAGGCCGCACACAAATCAAGAGAGACTAGAAAAGTATTAATTTGGGAATATTGGGGGCCAGACGGAAAGCCACCTTTAGTGGGAGGACTACACCCTGCTCTGGCCTTGTTATATCTTTTATTGAAACTATGAGATACATCTATAGCCTTTAGGCAGGAAATTCCAATAACAAAAATACATAAGACCAACAGATGGAGGCTGCTTCAGCTAACAATGTTTGAACTAAACAATGAGTGGTTAGAGGAATTAAGATTGTTGGCCAGCTTTTCTGGTTTCCTGTCCACATCTTTCTAATAGTGAGACAATGTTCAGTTTCTGGCACTACCCCAGCTTTTTTTTCACTTCCATTTGCCTGAAAGATATTTTTCCATCCTTTCACTTTCAGTCTGTGTGAATCCTTTATTCTGAGGTGGGTTCCTTATAGACAGCATATATACGGGTCATGTTTTTTTATCCATTCAGCCACTCGATGTCTTTTGATTGGAGCATTTAGTCCATTTACGTTTAAAGTTATTATTGAAGGGTATTGTTTGTAGCCATTTTATTTTTTGAGGCTGTGTTTCTTATTACCTTTTTGTTTGTTGTTTTGACAGGATTTCCTTTAGCATTTATTGCATTGCTGATTTGGTAGTGATAAACTCCCTTAGTCTTTGTCTTTGAAGCTCCTGATTTCCCCTTCAACTTTGATTGATAATTTTGCTGGATAGAGTATTCTTGGATTGAGTCCCTTGCTTTGCATCACTTCGTATATCTCTTTCCATTCCTTTCTAGCTTGATGTGTTTTTGTTGAGAGATCATTTGATAGTCTGATGGGGGATCCTTTCTAGGTAACTCTCTGTCTCTCTCTTGCAGCCTTTAAGATTCTCTTTGTCAATAACATTTGCCATTGTAATTATGGCATGTCTTGGTGTGGGTCTTTTGGAATTCATCTTGCTTGGGACTCTTTGTACTTAAGTAACTTTTTTCTTCCCCAAACCAGGGAAGTTTTCTGTAATTATTTCTTTAAATAAATTTTCTAAACCTTGCTGCTCTTTTTGTCCTTGTGACAGCCCTGTTATACATATGTTATTTTGTTTTGCATTGTCCCAAAGATCCCTTAGGCTCCCCTTATGCTTTTTAATTTTCTTCTCTAATTGCTGTACAGATTTGACTTGTTTCTGTATCTGATCTTCTAACTTGCTGATTTGGTCCTCTGCTTCTTCTAGTCTATTGTTGAAGCTTTCCATGGTGTTTTTGATTATAGATATATCATTTTTCATTTCTTCCTGATTTTTGCATAAGTTGTTGATTTTCTCATTTATCTGGTGTATGAACTGTATGACCACTCATACAGTTCATACACTCTGAATTTTTTTCTGTCATGTTGCATGCTTCCATTTCACTTATGTCCTTACTTGGCGATTCCTCCTTTTCTTTCCTCTAGGCATTGCTTCATTGTCTCCCCATTCTGACTATCACCAGAAGGTTCAGATGTCGAGTTGCAGGGGCCTGGACCATGTGCAGTGGGAATTTTGCACCCCCCAGGTGTCACTGAAGAGCTCTGATACTAAGACATGCAGTTGCTGTGGGTTGGTAGGAACCACACTCACTCTGGGTCAGAGTCACCGGCGCTTAGTGTGGCATCGTGTGTGCATCTAGAATCAGGGATGCTCCTGTGCCACGTTGAAACAGAGAACCCACTGGCATATGCCAAAAATTAGAGTCCCTTATTGCATGTCAGGAGTCAGAGGCTCCCTGTGTCCATGCTGAGAATTGAGTATTAGAGTCTCTGTTTCTTGGTGCTTCCTCACACTGAGAATCAGGACCCTGTGTGCATATGCACCAAGAATTGGATTCACTAGCTCTTAGTGTAAATGTACTGGGAATCAGGGATCTTAGGTGCATGAAATGAGGAATGGAATCTAGTCACTGGTGGTCCATACTGCCTCCTGTGTGGAGATTCAGGGTCCCCGATCTGCCCAGGAGACCAGATTGCTCAGTTGCACTGTGTTGGCAGGAGGTCCATTTCTGCTCTGTGGTAAACAGCCTTCTGTGTGCACTTGCCCTGAATCAAAGTCAGGTGGCACTGCCCTTTAGTGTGGGTGTGGGGTCTGGTCACGTGGATGTGTACTTTGGAAAACAAACTCGCTGTGTCCGTGTACCCAGGCTCAAATTCAGCATTGTCTTGCTCTGTGGTCACAGGGTCTGGTCATGGGGAACAAACTCCCTGAGACTGCACATCAAAGTTCAAATTCACCACAGCCTCTCTGCTAAGGTACAGGATCTGGTCATGGGAAACAAGCTCCTAGGGTTTGCACCCCAGACTCAAATTCAGTGCTGTCTCCCTGTGTGGGCATAGGATCTTGTCGCAGAAAACAATCAAGGCCATGCACCTGTGCTCAAATTCAGGACTGCCTCCCTGCCTGGGCATGGAGATGAGTTGCGAGAAACAAATTCCCCAAGTTTTCAAGTCCACGCTCAAGTTCAGCGCTGTTTTCATGCCCTGCATGGGTGCAGGATCTGGTCACAGAAATAACCTCCCAAGGATGAGCAGATAGGCTCAAATTCTGCTCAGTATTCCTGCCTGGGTGTGGAGATGAGATGCAAGAAATAAATTCCCTGAGTTCACAAGTTCAGGGTCAAATTCAGCACTGTCTCCCTGCCCTGCATGGGTATGGGATCTGGTCGCAGAAGACCACCTCCCTAGGGATGGGAAGATAGACTCAAATTCTGCTCAGTCTCCTTGCCTGGGCATGGAGACTAGTCATGGATAACAAACTTCTTGTGTCTGACACCAAGGCTCAAACTCAGGCAGAGTTGCCACTGCTTTGTGTCTGCAGAAAGCCTTATTGTGAGGCTGGGGTCTGGTAGTTTCTATGTCACTGCCACATAGTTGGGTGCAGAGAGGGATTGGCTTTGTGACTCATAAGAATCTGCAGCTGAGGTGGCAGGTCTTCTACCAGAGTGGCTGTATGGTGGTCCTGGGTGGTGGTGAGGCTAGAATCCTAGTCTCAAGCAATTCTGTTCTTCAAGATGATGTGCTCTCTGTGCCGCCAGTGTTCTCCTGGAATGTTTGCGGTGGCCATGGGGTTTTGCTAAGACTGCCCAGATTGGTAGCCCCCTGGAAGAACTACAGGGTCTAACTTTCCCTATTTCATTCACACACACACACACACACACACACACACACCTCTATTGCTACCTCACACACCCTCCCTTCCTACCTTCCTGCCAGTTGCCATCTTGCCTCCCCCATGCTAACAACTCTTTAAGATGGAATTTAAAGCCAGATGAGAGAAGATGGAGATCTGTGGAAGTTCTTGCTAGATGAACCTTTCAAAGGCCAGTCTTGAAACTTGACTATAACTAGCTTATAGCAGAGCTAGGATTAGAATCCAGGTCTCCTAGCTGCTAATTAAATGAATGTCCCACACTATATAGTTGCCCCAAGTCCAGGTGTTAAGTACACACCTTTAAAGCCCATAAAAATGCCAAACAAAGCCAAGCAAAAATCAATAGCAAGATCCTGCAAGTCTGACATCAAATACTGGGAGAAAATGTGTAAACACTAGGTAGAGGAGAATCTCAAGCAATAAAAGGAATATAGGTTGCTACTTACTTGTTCTATGATACTTTTTAAAAATATATAAAATGATGTATCTCATTTGAAGTCTGTCTTCAACTGATTTGGGCAGTACTTTTTAGCCATGGACAAAGTAAAAATGAGCCTGTTGTGTGAAGATTCCTGGCTGAGTGCCATAGGAATCAAAATAAAATCATTTTTATTCTTTTGCACATCATATTCTTTATCTAGACTCCAAGAAGGCAAAGAGCATTATGATAATTAAGGTATTGTCAATGCAAATGATGTCAGAGAAATAAAATAAATACCAGTTTAGACATATATGCCAGGGAAGATATAGTGGGACTTAAAAAAAAAAACAACACCTAACAGCTTGGAAATTCTAATGATAAAAAAGTCATATAAAATGATAATGACTGAAAAAGAAAAGGGAATTATAACAGTTTGCAAAATGACACAAGATTTCAATATGGAAAAGTGGGGGAAGAGGGAATAGCCCCAAACAAAAAGGTTCAATATGAACTTACATACATTTATATAAATCTTCCACCTCAGAAAGATTTCTGTTATTATATTGGAATATAAATGTTTTGGGGGGAAGAAAAAGTGGCAGCAGAATAGACAGACATGTCCCAAGCCTTATCCCTGAGCAGACAGAGAAAACAGCTGAGGGTTGCACTGGGATTGTTTGTTGGCAATTTAAGGGATACTATACTCCAGGAGAAGGTGGGAGATTGCTGAACAGGGCTCCCCTGACTGGGCAACCCCCATTGCTTCTGGCTTCCCTGCCTTAGCTGCCAGCTCAGACATGTAGACACGCACCATCTTGAAGGGGAAAGTGGATGTTTACGGAAGTCTGAAAATCGATAGTTGTACCACCCACCAAACAGTTACGAACCCCAGAACACCAGTCCAAAATTGGCACAAACACTGGATTCAGAGGAGCTCCACAACCACATGGAAAGGTCAGAAGATTTCGCCTGGGATAAGGTGAGGTCTCTGGTCCCGCAGATTAGAATGGCACACACTGGGAGCTGGAGGACTGGGGGAAATCTGCACCTAGAGAAAGCCATGGCTGTTGGGCAGGGCAGGATCCATGAATGTGGAAGGGGGCCCTCAGAGCTGTTAACATAGGGGATCTCTAGAAAGGAACCCATTTTCATCTGACGCAGTACAGCCTGGGAGTTATTAAAGTGTGCCGGCTGCTTGGACAGGAGCAGGGAAAGGGGACTGCGCAGACTTGCGCTCTTTCTTCTTCACATCCTTGCTTTTGATTGCTAAACCCAATACAAAGGATCACTCAGTTGTGGGGAGATCATAGGAGATTGCAGGGGAAAGTTGTTTTTCTGGAACCTGGGGATCAAAGTGAGGAGTGACCATTGGAGAACCAGCTCTGGGGCAGCCCACTCCCACAAACCAGTATTTAGTGCCACAGGGAAAGCAGGATCTATAGCCTCCGAGGTCAATTCCCAAACACTGCCATCCAGGGGCTAACTCACAAATTAACTCCTGTGTAATCACAAAACAATAAAAAGATTAAGACTCAGGGCTGGCTTAAAAACTAGTGGAACACAGGGAACAGCAATATTGTCCCGACTGAGAAACAGGCACGCCAAACAGATAGAGGAAGTGAATGGACCTTCACTACTACACATTCTATTTTTTTATTTTTTATTTTTAATTTTTTAAATTTTTTAGTTTTTCATCTTTTACTTAAGAAATTGATTTTTTTCTCACTTGATTTTACATTTTTAATTATTACATTTTTATTTTCAATCAGTATTATTACTACTACTATTTTAGCTTTTTTTTAAAAAAAGTGTCATTTTATTTTATTTTTATTTTACTTTGGGATTAGAGTTATACATTCTAATATCATCTTTCTGTTAGCATCATTTTACTCTATTGTAACTCTACTTTTATGCCATCACTCTCTTCCTAATTTTTACCCTTTTGTTGTCCTGTTTTTCTTACCCTTTCCTACTTTAGATTTTTCCTGTTCTTTCTTTTTACCCCATTAAAATTTCACCCCACTTATATATCTAATTTCCCATCCCCTGCTCCAAGTGCATAAACACCTCTCTCTTCTCTGTCTTCACTACCCAAAAAATTGTTTTTCGCCCTGTTCTTTTGTTATTGTTTGCTTGAATGTTGATTATATTGATTTTTTATACCTTTTTTATGAGATTATTTTGCTTCTTCTTCTTTTTTTTGGTTTGTTTGCTCTGTTTTTTCTTCTATTTTTCCTCACTTCCCTTGATGTTAGTTGTTGCTTGTAATTTGCATTAATCTACAAGTACTTGTTGCTGGCATTTGTTGAAATTAGTGCTGTTTGATTATAGTTTTCTCTCCATATATATAATTTCTTCCCCTTCTCTTTCTTACTCTCTTAATTTTTTTTTGTCTTTTCTCCCTTCTCCCAATTTCATTTTGGCACTCCATTCTTTCCTTTCCTATTCTTCTTTCATTTCTTTTCCTTTCTTTTCTTTTTTCTTTTTCTTTTTCTTCTTTTTTCTCTTCTTCTTTTTCTCCTATCCCCTGATTTGTCTCTCTCTGGTGGTCACCTTTATTTGTGGCTATTAATATTTTGAATACATTTCTGTTCAGTGCCTTGTGTGTTGTACCTGATTGTTATTTTTGTGCCTTTAAATCAATGCAGGACAGAGAGAGAACTATATAACCAGACACCAGAGAAGAGAGACCATGGACACATAAAAAACACCCTGCATATGAAAGAAAAGCAGGAGGCATCACCTGAAAAGGAAATAAATGAAACAGAGGCAAGCAACTTGCCAGAGAAAGAATTCAGAGAAATGTTCATAAGGTGGCTGAAAAGAATGGAAGACAAATTGGACAATATAAACAAGAACCAAGAGGAAATGAAAAATGACATCACTGCTGTAAAGAACTCAATAGAAAGCATCAAAAGTATACTACAAGAAGCAGAGAACTGCATCAGTGAGCTAGAAGACAGGTAGGAAAAAATAACCAAGTACAGCAGCTTGTAGAAAAAAAATTAAAAGGTAGGAGGAGAGCCTAAGGGAATTTAGGATAACATGAAACAAACAACATTCACATAATAGAGATTCCAGAAAGAGTGGGAACTGACCAAGGAATAGAAAACCTGTTTGAAGAAATACTGACAAAAACTTCCCTGATATAGTGAAGAAAAAACCCACACAAATCCAAGAAGCTCACACAGTCCCAAGCAAAATGAAACCCAAAAGACCGACACCAAGGCACATTATAATTAAAATGACAAACAACAATGACAAAGTAAAACTCTTACAAGTGACCAGAAAGAGGTAGAAAGTTACCTGTAAAGGAACCCCCATCAGACTAGCGACTGATTTCTCAACAGAAATTCATCAGACCAGAAGGGAATGGAATGAAATATACAAAGTCATGCAAAGGAAGTGTCTGAATCCAAGAATACTGTAACCAGCAAGGCTATCAATCAAATTTGAAGTTGAAATCAGGAACTTCACCGACAAAAAAGGACTAAGGAAGTTTATTACTACCAAACCAGCAATGCAAGACTGCCAACAGGTCTGATGTAAAAAAGAAAAAAAAATAGGAAGCGAAGAAAGAACATGGCTAAAGAATAAAAATGGTGACAGCAAGTACCTATTAATAATAACTTTAAATGTAAATGGATTAAATGCTCCAATCAAAAGACATAGGGTAATGGATTGTCTGCTATCTACAAGAAACCCACCTAAGAAAAAAAGACGCACACAGACTAAAAGTGAAGGGATGGAAAACCGTTTTTCAGGCAAATGGAAATGGAAAAAAAAAAGCTGGGAGGCAATACTTATATTTGACAAATTAGATCTCAAAGTGAAGGACATAACAAGAGATAAGGAAGGCCACTTCATAATACTAAAGGGAGCAATCCAACAAAAAGAAATAACTCTGGTAAACATATATGCACCCAATACAGGAGCACCCAAATACATAAAAAAAAACCTCCTGGAGGATATCAAGGAAGAGATTGACAGAAATGCAATCATAGTAGGACACTTTAATACCCCACTATCACCGTTGGACAAATCCTCTAAATAAAAAATCAGCAAAGACATCAATCCTAAAAAACTCACTAGACCAGATGGAATTAATTGACATCTTCAGAACATTTCACCCCAAAGCTCATAATATACATTCTTCTCAAGTGTACATGGGTCATTTTCAAAGATACATCATATGTTGGATCATAGGCAAAGTCTCTTCAAATTCAAGAAGATAGAAATCATATCAAGTATCTTCTCAAATCATAGTGGCATAAAACGAAATCAATTACAATAAAAAAAACACATGGAGACTAAACAGCATGCTATTAAATAATGACTGGGTTATCAGAGAGATTATGGAAGAAATAAAAAACATCATGGCAACAAATGCAATGAAAACACAACAATCCAAAATCTATGGGACACAGTGAAAGCATTCTTGAGAGGGAAGTTCATAGCTGTACATATTGCAAAAAATAAGAAACAATGTTGATAATTGACCTAACCCTACAACTCAAAGAACTAGAAAGGGAGCAACAAGAAAAACCCATTGTAAGCAAAGGAAGGAAATAGTAAAGATCAGAACGGAGATAAATGACATAGAGACCAAAGAAACAATACAGAAGATCAACAAAACCAAGAGCTGGTTCTTTGAAAGGATAAACAAGATTGATGAACCACTAGTTAGGCTGACTAACAAGTGAAGAGAGGATTCAAATAAACAAAATTAGAAATGAAAGACGTAAAATGGCAACAGACCCAACCGAAATACAAAGGACTGTTAAAAAATACTATGAACAATTCTATTCCAGCAAACTGGAAATATGAAGAAAATGGATATATTTCTAGAAAATATAACCTTGCAAAACTCAATCAGGAAGAATCTAAACATCTCAATAGGCCAATAACTATGGAAGAAACTGAAGCAGTCCTCAAAAAGCCCCCAGCAGACGAAAGCCTGGGGCCAGAAGGCTACACAGGGAAGTTTTATCAAACATCCAAGGAAGAATTAAAACCTATCCACCTCAGACTATTTCAAAAAATTCAAGAAGAAGGAACACTTATAAGCTCCTTCTATGAAGCCAGCATCACCCCAATACCAAAACCAGATAAAGACAACCGAATGAAGGAGAATTACAGGCCAATATCCCTCATGAACATAGATGCCAAAATCCTCAACAAAATCCTAGCAAATTGGATCTAGCAGTACATCAGAAAGATCATACACTATGACCAAGTAGGATTCATCCCAGGAATGCAAGGATTGTACAATATCTGCAAATCAATAAATGTGATACATCACATAAACAAATTGAGAGATAAAAATCACTTAGTCATATCAATTGATGCAGAAAAAGCATTTGACAAAATCCAACACCCTTTCTTGATGAAACCTCTCGGCAAGGTGGGAATAGGATCATACCTCAACATCATAAAAGCTATATATGATAAACCCACAGCTAACATCATATTCAATAGGCCAAAACTAAAACCATTTCCCCTAAGAATAGAAACAAGACAGGGATGCCCACTCTCACCTCTCCTGTTCGACATAGTACTGGAAGTATTAGCCATTGCGTTTAGACAAGAAGAAGAAATAAAAGGCATCCAAATTGGAAAAGAAGAAATAAAGCTGTACTTATTTGCAGATGACATGATACTGTACATAAAAATCCCGAAAGACTCCATCAGAAAACTAATGACTTAATAAATGAATTCAGCAATGTAGCAGGATACAAAATTAATGCCAAGAAATCTATGGTATTTTTATACACTAATAGTGAACTTAAAGAAAGAGAGACTAAAACAATCCCATTTACCATTGCACCAAAAGAAATTAAGATACCTAGAAATAAACTTAACTAAGGAGGTAAAAGACCTATACATAAAAAATACAGGACACTGAAAAAAGAAATAGAGGAAGACGTAAACAGATGGAAGAGCATACCATGCTCATGGATTGGGAGAATCAACATCATCAAAATGTCCATATCACCCAAAGCAATCTATAGATTCAATGCACTCCCCATTAAAATTCCAATGGCATATTTCACAGAAGTAGAAAGAACTCTCCCCAAAATTCATCTGGTACAAAAAATACCCCGAATAGCAGCAGCAATCCTGAAAAAGAAGAATTAAGTAGGTGGAATATCAATACCAGATTTCAAGCTGTATTACAAAGCCACTGTTCTCATATTAGCCTGGTACTGGCACAAGAACAGACATATAGACCAATGGAATAGAATAGAGAATTCAGATATCAACCCAAACCACTATGCTCAATTAATATTTAATAAAGTAGTCATGAACATACAATGGAGTCAAGACAGTCTCTTCAATAAATGGTGTTGAATAAATTGGACAGATACATGCAAAAAAAATGAAGCTAGACCACTAACTTACACCATACACAAAAATAAACTCAAAATGGATACAGGACTTTTAACATAAGATGGGAAACCATAAAAATACTACAGGAATCCACAGGCAGCACAATCTCAGACATATGCCAAAGGAACTTCTTCACTGATACTGTTCCTAGGGCAATGGAAGCTGAAGAGAAAATAAACAAATGGGATTACATCAAAATAAAATGCTTTTTTCACAGCAAAAGAAACCATCAACAAAACAATAAAGCCCACTGTATTGGAGAACATATTTGCAAATGTTATCATTGATAAAGGTTTAATCTCCAACATCTACAGGCCACTTATACAACTTAATAAAAGGAAAATAAGTGATCCAATAAAAAAATGGGCAAAGGACTTAAATAGAATCTTTTCAAAAGAAGACGGAAGGCCAAGAGAGACATGAAAACATGCTAAAAGACATTAATTATCCGAGAGATGCAAATCAAAATGACAATGCGGTACCATCTCACAACTGTCAGAATGGCAGTCATCAACAAATCAACAAATGACAAGTGTTGGCGAGGATATCAAGAAAAAGGAACTCTTGTACACTGCCAGTAGGAATGTAGACTGGTGCAGTCACTGTGGAGAACAGTATTGTGTTTCCTCAAAACAATAAAAATTGAACTCCCATTTGATCCAGGAATCCCACACCTAGGAATATATCCTAAGAAACTAGAAATACCAATCAGAAAGGGTATGTGCACCCCTATGTTCATAGCAGCACAATTTACATAGCTAAGATTTGGAAACAGCCTAGATGCCCGTCAGCAGATGACATGGATCAGAAAACTATGGTACATCTACACAGTGGAATACTATGCTGCCATAAAAATAGAAGGACTTTTTACCATTTGCAGCCATCTGGATGGAACTGGAGAGTATTATGCTAAGTGAAATAAGCGAGTCAATGAAAGAAAAATACCACATGATCTCACTCATTTATGGATAAGAAAGAACATTATAAACTGACAAACAGATAGATACAGAGGCAGTAAAGCATCAAACAGACTGTCAAACTACAGTGGGAAGGTTAGGGAGAGGTGGTGTAAGTAAGAGATCAATCAAAGGACTTATATGCATGCATATAAGCATAAATAATAGACCCAAGACACTGGGGAGTTAGGGCATGCATGGAAATGGGGATGGGGACAATGGGAAGATATGTATGCATATAATACATTAATAAAAAATAAAATAAATGTTTTTGGTATGTAGTTAGAGATAGTATCAAAATAACCAAAT
Organism: Lasiurus borealis; assembly: GCA_004026805.1. NCBI lineage: Eukaryota > Metazoa > Chordata > Mammalia > Chiroptera > Vespertilionidae > Lasiurus > Lasiurus borealis. Next base: position 35,527 of record PVJN01009952.1, read on the forward strand.
AGATGAATTGCATACAAAAGGGACTGTGGTCCTGGCCACATAGCTTAGTTGGTTAGAGCATCATACTGATACACCAAGGTTGCTGTTCGACCCCTGGTCAGGGCACATATAAAATCAACCAATGAATAAGTGAATAAGTGAGTAAGTGGAATGTCAAAATGATCTCTCTCTCTCTCTCTCTCTCTCTCTCTCTCTCTCTCTCTCTCTCTTCCTCTTCTCATCTCTCTCCCTCCTTCCCTACATTACTCTCTCTTCTCTTTCTAAAAAAAATATATGCTCTATCCACTGAGCCAAATCAGTCAGGAAAACATTTATTTTTCTTAATAAATCATTGCTAATTTCTAGATCTAAAAAAGAATAGACAGTCTGCACTATAACTTATGTCCAGGTTGTCAATCTGAGGCTCCGTCTATAATCCTAAGAGCATTTTTTATGTCTCAGGAGACTAGAGCCAGTGATGCTCAATTTTTATTATTTTTCCATACTGTTGAAATTTGTAGAGTTAGAATTTTCTCAAAATATTTTTATTTATTTTTTAAAATAAATCTTTTTTTGTTTAGATTATTACAAATGTTCCTCTTCCCCCCCCAAAAGCTCCCCTCAACCAGGCTCCCACCCCTCCCTCTGCCCTTACCTCCCCCCATTGTCCTCATTCGTAGGTGTATGATATTTGTCCAGTCTTTCCCTGCACCCCCCTCACCACTTTCCCCCTGAGAATTATCAGTCCATTCTCTTTCTATGCCCCTGATTCTATTACAGTCACCAGTTTATTCTGTTCATTAGATTTTCAATTCACTTGATTTTTAGATTCACTTGTTGATATATATTTGTTGTTCAGAATTTTTATCTTTACATTTTCCTTCTTCCTCTTCTTAAAGAATACCTTTCAGCATTTCATATAATACTGGTTTGGTGTTAATGAACTCCTTTAGCTTTTTCTTATCTGTGGAGCTCTTTATCTGACCTTCAATTCTGAATGATAGCTTTGCTGGGTAGAGTAATCTTGATTGTAGGTTCTCTCTATTCATCACGTTGAATAATGCTTGCCACTCACGTCTGGCCTGCATAGTTTCTGTTGAGAAATCAGCTGACAATCGTATGGGTGCTCCCTTGTAGGTAATGAACTGTTTTTCTCTTGCTGCCTTTAATATTCTCTCTTTGTCTTTTTCTCTTGGTATTTTAATTATGATGTGTCTTGGTGTGGTCCTCTTTGGATTCCTTTTGTTTGGGGTACTGTGCGCTTCCTGGACTTGTAAGTCTATTTCTTTCACCAGGTGAGGGAAGTTTTCAGTCATTATTTCTTCAAATAGGTCTTCAGTACCTTCCTCTCTCTCTTTTTCTGGCACCCCCATAATTCTGATGTTGGTACGCTTGAAGTTGTTCCAGAGGCTCCTTACACTATCTTCACATTTTTGTATTCTTTTTTTTCTCTTTGCTTTTCCAGTGGAGTGTTTTCTGCTTCTTTGTATTTCAAATCTTTGACTTGATTCTTGTGTTCCTCTAGTCTGCTGTTAGGTTTCTGTATAACATTTTGTATTTCAGTCAGTGTTTGTTTAATTTCTACTTGGTCCTTTTTCATCTCTTGGGTCTCACTAAATTTATCCATCTTTTCTAGGAAATTCTTTTAAAACCTTATTACTGCGGTTTTGAACTCTATATCCAGTCATTTGTTTTCCTCCATTTCTTTTGTTTATCTGTTCCTTTGTCTCCACATTTTTTGCTGCTTCCCTGAGTTGGTAGAGTAGCTTTGTGTGCTAGGTGTCATATATGTCCCAGTAGCTCAGCCTCCCCAGTTACCTGAGGTGGACACTCTTGGTGCACCCCTTTGTGGACTTGTATACCATCTTGTTGTAGTTCAGTCTTGATTGTTGTTGGTATCACTGGGGGGAATTGACCTCCAAGCCAATTGGTTGTGAGGATCAGCTATGTCTAGGCCTGGGGAACTTCTGTGCTGGACTCAACCTTAAGACTTGCAAGATTGCAACAGCCTCTGTGCTGGGCTTGGAGGTGGAGGAATCTCAGGGATTAGCAGACAGCCTTGGCTTCCTGTCAGCCCTGCCCTGGGTCTCAGTGCCCCTCAGTAATCACTGCAGCCTTCTCTGTGCACATGTGCGCACACCTCCAGACCTCTGCCTTTCGCTCACATGTGCGCGAGCCCCCAAACCTCTGCCTTTCTGGCTCCCCTGAGTTTCTGTGCATTCCAGGTCCTGTTAAATCTGGGTCCCCAGGGTCTTACCCCAAACTGGGGTTCAGTGCAGTCTGACCTAGATTTTTGTGCAGTTGGGAGGTTCTGTTTTCCTCCTGCTACAGAAAGCCCGGGTCACAATCAGTAGTCAGTCCTCTTTGTGCGGGCCTCCGTCTTCTACCTTTCATGGCTCCCCTAAGTTTTTGTGCACTGCTCTCTTTTCACAACTCCCCCCATAGGAGTTTGGCCTGGAAGTGGGTTTCAGTGCAGTCAGAAGTGGTGTTCAGTGCAGTTGGGAGTTTCCGTCTTCCTCCCACTAGAGCAGTGGTTCTCAACCTTCCTAAGGCCACTACCCTTGCATACAGTTCCTCATGTGGTGGTGACCCCCAACCATGAAATTTTGCTACTGTTATGCATCGTGAGGTAAATATCTGCATTTTCTGATGGTCTTAGGTGACCTCTGTGAAAGGGTCGTTTGACCCCCAAAGGGGTCGCGACCCACAGGTTGAGAACCACTGCACTAGAGGAAGCCAGCCAGACCCACTGCCGCCCATTCTCTCCACACACGTGTATCCGTACCTTAGCTTTTTTTAAAAAAACATATTTTACTGATTTTTTACAGAGAGGAAGGGAGAGGGATAGAAAGTCAAGTCAGAAACATTGAAGAGAGAAAGACATCGATCAGCCGCCTCCTGCACGCCCCACACTGGAGATGTGCTCGCAACCAAGGTACATGCCCCAACCAGAATCAAACCTGGGACCTTTCAGTCCGCAGGCCAACGCTCTATCCACTGAGCCAAACCGGTCTCGGCCGTACCTTAGCTTTTTATAGCTCTTCTGAATCTTCATGAGCCCCTCTCTTGCAGTTTTATATTTGCCACTCAGCCAGCTTTTTTGTGGTCCTGGATGGTGTCCGTTCTCTCTTTTAGTTGTAGTTTTGAAATTGTTGTGCAAGGCAGCAGTTTAGGTGTTTGGCTATACCGCTATTTGGTTTCTCCTCTCAAAATGTCTTTATAAGAACACACAGCAGTCTGTTCCACACTGTGTAGTGCTTTGATGAAATTTAGCATATGTGATTGTTATGCAATGAGAATCAGAAATCACATATTGGACCAGAGATGGATCCTCCCTGTACAATTCTTTAGAGTGACTGAGGTGCCCTTTCCAGCAGATTCCTCTATTTTATGGTAGAAGGCATCCATTAAATATTGCAAGAGATATTTAAATGAAAGGCTGACTCACCCAGAAACATCAAGCACGTAATTTTTCACTAACCCATAGCTAAGTATGGGTTTGATTTTCTGCAAAAGTATAATAGTAATGCTAGTTGGTGTATAATAAGTAAAAGGGAACGGAATTATAAGATAAAAAGATTCTTTAGCATAATTTTTAGGAAACATCCATCCATCCTCCAATTTAACGAGCATTATTTGCCTTACAATGAAATAGTCAATATTTACTAGTCAGGATTCTTAGGAGCTTCAAAGCAAAAATAGTTTTAGATGATATCCCAGAGAATTAAGAATGACCTGGATAACAGATTTTTCCTCTCTCTGTCCTGAAAGTCTGTTGAAAAAGTTCAGCTGTAATATAGCCATCTGGAATGCTTGCTTTCCCCCAACCAGCACATATGCTGCTTGTGATCATTTTCTTAGACCTGCATGCTATTTTGACAGAGGGCACTGTGTCAGCATTAATTTACCTCACTATATCCTTTCATGAACCAGTCCAGGGACTTCTAAACTACATCCTCTTTCCTTTGCTTATTCATTTCTCTGTATCTGAAAGATCTGGCTTAAAAAGAAACTGAACCAAAGGCCACAACTCTAAAGGTATATAGAACAACATTGTGATTGCTGTCAGAATAGTAAAAGAGCACCAATGTCTGTGAGCAGATAAAAGTCATCATTGAAAGAACTGATTTATATTTACAGACCTTCAAATAAATGGTTGAGGAAAACCTGTTTCTGATTCAACTAACATGTATGGAATTTTTTTAGTTACTTGCTACATAGGACAGGCACTATTTATTTCATTTCAATTTTGCTAAATGCCAAGTATTGTGGTTATTCAGGGTATACAAAGATGAATAAAATGTGATCACTGCCTTCAAGAGACAGATAGTCTAGTAGGGGAGTGAGATTCATAAATAGATGTGGTAAATGTAACAAAAGAAGCAAGCTTGGAGGGCTAATAAAGCACAAGGTTTTCTGTAGAAAACCACTTTTGAAATAAACTGAAGAAGGACGAGGCAGTAGCTTGAGCTAGGGCCAATAACTGAGAAATAACACTTCAGGGATACTAGAGAACAGAATAGGATGTGGAGAGTGCAGAGAAATGAAGGCCTCTTGCGAAATGTTAAGGAGCTTTCCTAACAGACTTTTTTTTTCTGGTTGAATTGTTTTTAAATTTAATAAATCTTTATTTTTCAGATTATTACAATTGTTCCTCTTTTTCTTCCCATAGATTCCCTACACCCAGATTCCACCCTACCCTCTGTTCTTACCTCTCCCCCATTGTCCTCATCCATAGGTGTACGTTTTTTGTCCAATCTTTCCCTGCACCCCTCCCACCTCTTTCCCCCTGAGAATTATCAATCCATGCCTTTTCTATGCCCCTGATCCTATTACATTCACCAGTTTATTCTGTTTATCAGATTTTTTATTCACTTGATTTTTAGATTCACTTGTTGATAGACAAGTATTTGTTCCTAATTTTTATCTTCACCTTTTTCTTCTTCTTCCTCTTCTTCTTAAAGACTACCTTTCATATAATACTGGTTTGGTGTTGATGCACTCCTTTAGCTTTTTTTTTATCTGTGAAGCTCTTTATCTGACCTTCAATTCTGAATGATAGCTTTGCTGGGTAGAGTAATCTTGGTTGTAGGTTCTTGCTGTTCATCATGTTGAATATTTCTTACCACTCCCATCTGGCCTGCATATTTTCTATTGAGAAATCAGCTGACAACCATATGGGTGCAGTCTTATAGGTAATGAACTGTTTTTCTCTTGCTGCTTTTAATATTCTCTTTGTCTTTTGCTCTTGGTATTTTAATTATGATGTGTCTTGGTGTGGTCCTCTTTGGATTCCTTTTGTTTGGGGTACTGTACACTTCCTGGACTTGTAAGTCTATTTCTTTCACCTGGTGGAGGAAGTTTTCAGTCATTATTTCTTCAAATAGGTTTTCAGTATCTTGCTCTCTCTCTTCTTCTGGCACCCCCACAATTCTGATGTTGGTACACTTGAAGCTGTCCCAGAGGCTCCTTACACTATATTCACATTTTTGATTCTTTTTGCTTTTGCTTTTCCAGTTGAGTGTTTTTTGCTTCTTTGTATTTCAAATCTTTGACTTGATTCTTATGATCCTCTAGTCTGCTGTTAGGTTTCTGTATAATATCTTTTATTTCAGTCAGTGTTTGTTTAATTTCTACTTGGTCCTTTTTCATCTCTTGGGTCTCACTAAATTTATCTACTTTTTTCCTAGGAAATTCTTAATAAACCTATAACCGTGGTTTTGAACTCTATATCCAGTTATTTGTTTTCCTCTATTTCTTTCATTTGTGATCTGTTTCTTTATTTCTGCATTTTTCCTTCTTCCCTGAGTTGGTAGAATAGCTTTGTGTGCTAGGTATCCTATATGACCCAGTAGCTCTGCCTCCCTAGTTACCTGAGGTGGACACTCTTGGTGCACCCCTTTGTGGACTGTGTGTACAGCCTTGTTGTAGTTCAGTCTTGATTGTTGTTGGTATCACTGGGGGCAATTTACTTCCAAGACAATTGGTTGTGAGGATCCGCTGTGTCTACGCCAGGAGAACTTCTGTGCTGGAATCAGCTTTATGATTCAAGACTTGCAAAATTGCAAAAGCCTTTGTGCTAGGCTTGCCTGTGTTGGAGTCTCAGGGCTGAGCAGAGAGCCTTGGCTTCCCATCAGCCCTACCCTACTTGGCCCCTGGGTAATGTGTCCCTCACAAATCGCTGCATCCCTCTCTGCATGCACTCACGCTTTCATGTCTCCAGACATATGCCTTTAGTGGCTCCCCTGAGTTTCCGTGTGCTCCAAGGACCCAGGGTCTTGCCTGAAACTGGGGTTCAGTGCAGTCGGAAGTGGAGTTCAGGGCAGTTGGGAGGTTCTGTCTCCCTCCCGCTAGAGAAAACCAGCAGCACAATTAGCAGTCAGTCCTCTCTGGGCACCCTGGCGTGCGCACATCCAGACCTCTGCCTTTCCCATCTCCCCTGAGTTTCCGTGCACTCCTCACTTTTTCTGTCAGTCCAAACTCCTCCCCCACTATGCGTCTCACCTTGAACTGGGGTTCAGTGCAATCGAAACTGGGTTTCAGTGCAGTCAGGAGTTTCCGTCTCCCTCCCACCAGAGGAAGCCAGCCAGGCACTTTGTCGCCCATCCTCTCCACTCACGTGTCTCCCTACCACAGCTTTTTGCAGCTCCTCTGAGTCTCCATCAGCCCCTCTCTTTCCTTTTAGTTGTTGAATTTCCACTCAGCCAGTTCTGGATGATGTCTGTTTTATCTTTAGTTGTAGTTTTGAAATTGTTGTGTTCACCTATGCCACCATCTTGGTTTCCTCCCTAGCAGACTCTTGATGGAATATTTTGTTCTGAGCAGGAGAATTCTGTGGGTTGAGGAGTTTGAAAATCATTAGATAAAAAGATCCCTTTAAGCCGAAACCGGTTTGGTTCAGTGGATAGAACGTCAGCCTGTAGACTGAAAGGTCCCAGGTTTGATTCTAGTCAAGGGCATGTACCTTAGTTGCGGGCACACCTCCAGTAGGGGGCGTGCAAGAAGCAGTTGATCAATGTCTCTCTCTCATCGATGTTTCTAGCTCTCTATCCCTCTGTAAAAAAATTAATAAAATAATTGATTTGTAAAAAAAATCAATAAAATATATTTAAAAATATTTTAAAAAGATCTTTAATGTAGAGTCTCTTGGAAACAAATATGGTAATATGCAATGTGACTGCAAAACAAGAACACACTGTATAATTTCTGACTGTGGAACACTTAACGAGATACCATCTTTTGGGACTAGAGTTCTGAGATGGTACTTTGGAAAGTAATGCACAGGTCTCTCAAGAAACCATGGAGGATTTAAATAGACGAAAGATATGGACAGATTTGCATTTTAAAACACACTGGCAACATTTCAGAACTCTATAGCAGTGTAGGAGACAATTATAGAGGGACAAATATGATGGCAGAAAGACTAGATAGGAGACCAGTGTTCCAGAGGATCAAAAATGTGGTTCTGCACTTAGATAGTAGAAGGAAGATAAGGATTAAAATAATGTTTAGGAAGTTAGGTGGATAAAACTTGATCATTGATTGAATGTAGGGAAGGTGAGGAATAGGAAGGATTCAGTGTTTCTAACATGGATGATCAGGTGAATGGGATGCCAACAATTAAGTAATTATAAGAGAAGTAAGTATATCATAAGTTTAGTTTTTGACAAGTTGAGGTTTAGGACATCTATGAAAAATCTAGTGGAGATTTTAGGAGGTAATTGGGTATGAGAATGAAACTTTTTTGTTAAATACTCAGATTTGGTAGTCAACAGCATACAGGCTGTTGTGTGGTTAAAATGATGACAATATTAAAAAATCACCCAGGAAGAACAAGTAGAGCTAGAACGTGAACTTAGGATATAAGCCAGGGGAATTCCAACGAAAGTATATAGTATACATATATAACAACTTCAAAACCTTGAGTCAACTCAAACCTTAAATATACGTTACTATTTAAAAATACCAGTAGCACACTATTAGATCTCATTTCATTGATGATTTTGGATCTATGTTAAATTTATATCTTAACTTACTTAGACTTTATGTTAGTCCATATCAAATATTAATCAGCATTCTCCATTTCCTCTCTTTGTAATTACCAGAATTTTAATTATTTTAAATTTTGAAGTGCTTTTCTTCTTTTAGTTACTCTTTGAAAACAGAGAGCAGTAGCAAATGGAAATGTGAACTGAAGCTGTCATATTTAAACCTATGAATTTGCAGATTGCTAGTAGTGGTTCCAAAATTTCTACATAGGAAGAGCTTGAGAAGGCAATCTGGTTGAAAGAAGGTGCGAAGGCAAGTTTATATAGAAAATGTTTTTGCTAAGGTTCTTTGGGGGTTTGGGGTTGAAAAAAGTTATTCATGGGGTGGAGGAAGCAGCCCTGCGCCCATCCCGAGGCAGGAGGCAGCCCGCTGCACATGCATGCACAAGGACAAACTTTTAAAAATAAAATTATGAGATATTCTGTGTATATATCAATTAACAGTAATTTAATAGATTAGACCCAATTGATTTGAAGAATTAAAGCAATTCCTTTGGCACGGAGTTTTCTTTCCAAGAGTAATTTAAGCATTAAAAAAATCTTGTCACGTAGTTAGATTTGGAAAGAGCAGAAGCAATATCACTGATGTACATGCCCACTCCAAATACAACTTTGCAAAAGGCAGATTTACCTGGAATCCTTGCAATGGATACAATCAAGCTGAAGCTTAATGAAATTGAGGTAGTTTTCAATGTCCAGTTTCATAATCAAAATAATGTTTATTGTGATGTTCTGAGATTCGTCTCTTCTTCAGCACAAGAGATTATATTTAGTTAAATATAATCAATTTCCCAAAGACTGGTTTCTTCCAAAGAATGCCAAAGATAGGGCATTTCATACCCTGTTTCCCCGAAAATATATTAATTTTTGCTCCTAAAGATGCGCTAGGTCTTATTTTCAGGGAATGTCTTATTTTTCCATGAAGAAGAATACTGTACACATTTATTGTTGAACAGAAAAAAAAGGAAATTTATTACTTGTATACGGTATAGTGGTAGTTGTCATCACAAACCAGCTCACTGATTGGCCACAGTGCAGCCGGAGCTGTTCAGGCAGTGTGAGGTCTCTTATATCAGGAGTCAGACTCCTTATGGTAACTTCGGGGGCCTTATATTCCGGGGAGGCCTTATGTTCTGGAGAGGCCTTATTTTGGGGGAGATGCCTTAGTGAGAGGCAAAACTGGAAATAGGTCTTATTTTCAGGGGATGTCTTACTTTCGGGGAAACGGTATCAATAGAGACGTAAATCTACAGGAGAAATAGTAAGTTGCATTTCAGAGAACCTCAAAGCTGGTGCTTAAAAAAAATTATTAAAATCCAGGACCCCTTGGGGGATGTTGGAGAGCCAGTTTTGGCCCGATCCCTGCAGGCCAGGCCGAGGGACCTCACTGGTATATGAATCTGTGCACCGGGCCTCTAATAAATAAACTAGGGAAACAGGAGCAGGGAAAGAAAGATTTCCTCACTCCCAACATGTGTGTGTCAAACCTACAGCAAGCCCTGTTGGAAGCCGTGGGAAGCTTTTAACATCCCAACAATTTTGGCATTTTTATTATTATGTTATTGAAAAGTTATAATAACTGTACTCAAACTGTATTTATGACCTAGTGTGATTACAGAACTTTACCTAAAGGTGGCCAGAAAATTATATGAGGGCTGTCTGAGTTCTAATTCAAGGCTACTCACATTCAACAGTTTAAAAAGAGTAGTGGGAAACATAAATAAATTGTTCTAAATACCAGTTATGTAGTTACGTCTCTATAGGTGATTTTTCATGACCATTAAATAATCATTTAAAGAGTGAAATATTTAGTGTAATTAGATATCACATGACACATATTTAGAATGTCCCATCACTTAACCAGCTATATGATCATAAGTCAATCTCTCTGTGCCTCGTATTTTTTCATGTGCAAATGAGATAATATCTGCCTTGTTGGGTAGTTGTGAGAATTAGATAAAATATAGATTAAGTTCCTAGCACATTGTTAAATAGTAATTGTTCAGCGATGATAGTTATCATCATCATCATTTTCTTAAGTTGTTTTGTGAATTAAACTTTTTATGTCTATTTTGTATTTCCCTTTTGTTAGAAGATATTCACCTGTGGGTTTTAGAAGTAATATGATGCAATAACATCTTTACAAGTACTTAATGACTGGAACAAAGTAAGTGTTCAATAAATGGTAGTTGTTATAATCACTTGAATGCAAGCCTTTTTTTAGTTCTTCTCTCCCTACCATATTTGGTACTTTATTTAATCTCTTTGAATTTCAGTTTCTTCATGTGTAAAATGGGTTTTTAATTACTATACTTAACACATAGGTTTGGTCTTTTTGTTTGTTTTGTTTTGGTTGCTTTGTTTTCATTACTCCTCATCCAAGGATATTTTTCCATTAATTTTTAGAGAGAGTGGAAGAGAGGGGGAGAGACAGAGAGAAACATTGATGTGAGAGAGGCACATCGATTGGTTGCCTCCCACATGCCTTCTGGCCAGAGTGGGGGATCCAGCTTACAATTGAGGTACATGCCCTTGATCAGAATGGAACCCATGACCCTTCAGTCTGCTGGCCAGTGTTCTGTCTACTTAACCAAACCAGCTAAGGCTGGTTTGTTATGAGGAATTAGTTCATTTTTGTGGAAACACTTTTAAAACACTATACATAATGATGATGATGTGGAGAAAAGGAAACTTGTGTTCAGTATTCATGGGATTGTAAATAAAACTATCATATGATCTGGGAATTCCACTTCTGGTTATTTATTTATCCAAAGAAAATGAAAATACTAATTCAAAAATATATATGCACTCTATATTTATTGTATCATTATAAAGAAGATGTGATATATTACTTCACACACACACAATGGAATATTACTTAGCAATAAAAAAGAATGAAATCTTGCCATTTGTGACAATGTGGGTGGACATAGAGGCTATTATGTTAAGTGAAATAAATCAGATAAAGACAAATACCATACCAATATGATTTTATTTATATGTGGAATCTAAAAGAACAAAACAAGTGAACAAATAAAACAAAACAGAAACAGACTCATAAACACAGAGAACAAACTGATGATAGTTGCCAGAGGAGAGGCTGGTAAGAGGTGGGAGATAGATGAAAAATGAAGGGAAAAGGATACAAACTTCCAGTTATAAAATAATTAAGTCACAGGATGTAATGCACAACACAGGGAATATAATCAATAATAGTGTAATAATTTGGTACCATGACAGATGATTACTAGACTTTTTGTAGTGATCACATCTCAAAGTATATAAATGTTAAGTCACTGTGTTATACACCTCCAACATAATATTGTATGTCAACTCTAACTTTAAAAAAACTATAAATATGCGTTAGCATTATTATTATTTATTGTGTAGATTACTTTTTATATGATTTGTAAATTTCTTTCAAATGATTTTGAATGACCAATGTTTTTCTTCAAGAAAATAGAGCTGAAAACTCCATTCACATATAAACTGCTTTCTAAAAGTAGGTGTGTATTTTGTAGCCCTTATTCTACATAGATACTGTGATTGCAGGGGCTTAACAAGATCCTACCAGCCCACCAACCTTTCTTCTTGGTACTGAGCTACTCTCCCAGTTCACCTGAAATTTCTCATAGTGTTTTTGGTAGGGTAAACAAGAAGAATCAAACTTCTGAAAACATTTATGTTACCTGAGAGAAGGGACTCTTACAACATTTCAGAATAAGTCGATTAGATTAGCTCAGATTTAGCTAAGAACATCCATTCTAAAACTGAGAGATCATAAGATGGGTATATTTCAGTGGAGGAGCAAAACATGATGGCAAACATCTAAGAATAAATAGCTCAACAAGCTTTCATGCTATTTATGTCCAACAGAAGGTGGCTGCTTCCCTAAAATGCCTCCCACCAGATGGTGACTTCTCAGTCCATTTTTAACTATTTGCAAAATCATGGCACGTGGCTGTGACCTCCTTTCATTCTGAAATTCACCTTTTGTTTCAGCACTAAATTACTATAGATTCTGATTTCCATCTGGGCAAAAAGTTTCCTTTAAAGGGAGGAGTTTAAAGTCACAGGCAAAGATATGTGCATCTAAGTGATATGTACTTTTGTAAAAAGCTGCTTAGCTTTTTCTTCATAATCTATCTATAATTAGGAGCAGCAAATTTTTGTTTGTTTGTTTGTTTCAGAATAGGTTCTTTTCTCTATCTTTACAATATCAATTATCTGTATTGATTCAAGAAATGAAAGCTAACTTTAAAGTATTCTAAAGAAAATATAATTATGAAGGCATATTGGAAGTTCCCTCTATGTAGTGCATTCTAAAGTCACTCTAAAATCCCTTGGATCATTTGTATCAATCCTTATTCTCCAAATTTCCTTTTGTTAGTGTTCATGATTGTGAATTGACAGCATTATTATACTAAGCCTCTAAGATAATCAGGGTAAGACCTTTAAGTAATTAGGAGTCACTCTAATCAATTATTTGTTTTGTCTGAATTTATGACCACATACTACTCCCTTAAAATTAGTCAGGAGTAGACATACTACAAGTAGATACTGCTTGTAGAAAGAGGTTTGGGGCCAATACAAGGATCAGGATCTGCTTTTCATCACTAATGGGAAAATAATTCACAATAACAGAAGGGTAGCCTATTTTGTCATTTTGGATGCAATCTAGCAAATGGTGTTCTTGAGAAATGAAAATGATGTACTGCTCTGCCATTAAGTTTAAATTAATCTCAACTACAGTGGTACCTTAAGATACGAGTTTAATTCGTTCCATAACCTTGAGGCGTGGTAAACTATGAGACGCTCGAGTCGCCATAAACTGGTGGGTCGTGTGCAGCTGGTCGATCCGCATCATTACTTGTATCTCAACTGTTGCTCGTATTTCAAAGCAAAAATCGCCCGCTCGACAGCTCGTATCTCAAAACTCTTGTATGTTAGGGCACTCGTAACTCGAGGTACCACTGTATTTTCATCTTTATTTCCCAGGGTGAACTTGTTATTTTACTGAGTACATAAATACATAATGGGGAAAAGTGACATATTTATATAAAAATAATATTACTTAAAAAGAAATAATGAAAATATGTATGATTTAGTTCCCTAAATAAAATAAACACTCATATGAAGAACTTTTTGTTGCTGTATATTTTTTAAACTTTCATATTTTACTAGAGGCCCAATGCACGAAATTTGTGCAAGAGTAGGCCTTCCTTCCCTTGGCTGCTGGCACCAGCTTCCCTCTGCCACCTGAGACCCAGGATTCCCTCCGACCACCAGCAGGCACCCAGGACCCAAATTTCCCTTCAGCCGCCACCAGGCATCTGGGACCCAGGCTTCCCTCTGGCCCCATCTTCATCCAGAAGGTCGTACAGAAGGATGGCCAGTCTCATTAGCATATTACTCTTTTATTATTATAGATAACACATGGTATTATAGCTATAACACCAAAAATGTAAAGTTGAAAAGAATATTTGAGAATAACTATTACAGCATCCTAATCTATCCTATCTAATAAAGAAGGAATATGCAAATTGAACATCACACTGTGACAAAGATGGGGGCACCCATAGCCACAAAATGGTGGTGCCCAGTCCACTCAGCCCTGCCAGAGTCTCCCAGTCCTTTCAGCCCAGCTGGCGGGGGTGGGGGTGTGACAGGTGCACAAGGCAGCTGGACCCACCCTTAGTCCCCCAGCCACCCAGGGCCGTCCTGAGGTGCAGACAAGCCTGGGATATCGGCTGCCCAGGGTGGGCCCAAGGTGCAGGCAAGCTTCAGATTGCAACTGCCAAGCTGCCCAAGGCCACCTGAGGCTCATGTAACCAGGGCTGGTCAAGGCTTGCGCTGCTGGCAGTGGCAGCAGCAGAGGTGTGATGGAGATGTCGCCTTCCCCTGATTGGCTGGCCACCCTCCACCCCTGAGGGTTCCCAGGCTGTGAGGGGGGGAAGGCCAGGCTGAGGTTGGGGGCGGCTGGGCTGAATGAATTTTCATGCACTGGGCCTCTGGTATGTATATAAAAGCTCAGTGACTGAATGACAGAACAACCGGTCAACTAGTTGCTATGATGCACACTGACCATCAGGGGGCAGACGCTCAATGCAGGAGCTGCCCCCTGATGGTCAGTGCACTCCCACAGTGGGAGTGACGCTTGGCTGACTGGGATGAGTGGTACTACTACAGTGGTAGCAGCCACTCAGAGGGCAGGTCCACAGCTGCTCTATTGACCCAGATGAGCAGCTCTCCCACAGTGGGCTAATCCCTGCAGGCTATGCCCCCCACCAGTGCACAAATTCATGCATTGGGCCTCTAGTCCTATAAAATAAGAGGGTAATATGCGAGTTGAACAGCAGAACGACCGGCTGCTATGACACATTCTGAACACCAGGGGCAGACGCTCAGTGTAGGAGCTGCCCCTTCGTGATCAGTGTGCTCCCCCAGGGGGAGCATCACTCAACCAGAAGCCAGGCAAGCATAGTAGCAGTAGCAGGAGCCTCTCCTGCCTCCAAGGCAGCGCTAAGGAGTAGCAAGCCAAGCAGGTAAGTGGTAAGAGCAAGGACTCCTGGACTGTGAGAAGAATGGAGCAGGCCTAAGCCAGCAGGTGGACATCCCCCAAGGTGTTCCAGACTGCAAGTGGGCGCAGGTCTGGCTGAGGGACCCCTGAGTGCACAAATTTTCATGCACTGGGCCTCTAGTTTTACATTTGAGGAAACTAAAGCTCATTCAAATTAGGCATCTTCCCCCAAGAACACAGAGCTGGCTCATGGCTGAGGAACATACCGGACACAATCCCACACCTTCTGAGTCTTAATTTTGCATTTTTCCACTCCCATGCTCATTATACAGATAATTACCTTTATATTAAAATTAAAGTAATTTATGCACATAATTAAAAAGAAAATTATATTTACAAAATGTTTCTCCATCTTACACACACATTAAAATCATCTGGAGAGCTGTTAAAACCAACAACAACAGATTACACCCAGATAAATTATATCACAACATCTGGGGATGGGATCTAGCATCACTAGTTTCCAAAGCTCTCTAGTGATTCTAATGAACAGCCAATTTTGAGTACTACTGTACATACTACATTAATTATAATAAAAAACAGATGCCCTTTGCCTAACTAATTCTACTTTCAAAGTTAGAACCTAGGACCAGCAGCATTGGTATAACAGTGAGCTTGTTAGAAATGTATATTTATGGGGTCCATTCCAATCTATTGACTCAGACCTCTGTGGAGGGTGCCCAGTAAGCTGTGATTCTTAGGTTAAAATTTGAGAAACCCTACTCTACAGATTACCATTTTTAGACTATTTTTCTTAATCCTCCATGTTTGAACACTGTTTGTAATCCCATTCTTTTATATTGCCATTAAAATTAATGTTTATTATTGACTAGAGGCCCAACGCATGAAAATTTGTGCACTTGGGGAGGGGGTCCCTCAGCCCAGTCTGCACCCTCTATCAGTCTGGGACCCCTCAGGGGATGTTCACCTGCCGGTTTAGGCCTGTTCTATCCCTCTTGCAGTCTAGGAGTCCTCGCTCCTTATCACCTGCCTGCTGGGCTCACTGCTCCTTAGCACTGCCTTGGTGGCAGGAGCCTCTCTGCCACTGCGCTCACCTGCTTCTGGCTGAGCAGCTATCCTCTGTGGGAGCACACTGACTACCAAAGGGTAGCTCCTGCACTGAGCGTCTGCCCCCTGGTGATCAGTGATCATCATAGCAACTGGTCATTCTGCTGTTTGGTCAATTTGCATATCACTCTTTTATTATATAGGATAATTTCCTATAAAATTTTGTAGAAAAGGGTGAAGAATTTCCTTAAAAAACTATTGAAACTCATAAATTTATCAATGTTGAGCAAGACTAAAAACATTGTACCAAGTTCATTCTGAATTCACTTTCTTTCTTGAATAACACAGATATGTTTAAAAACATAATAATGTCTGTTAAAATATGGCTTCCAAACTGATTAAATGCTGAATTCATTAAAATCACATGTAGCTAAAAAAGAGGAGGAACTCTGGTTCCTTCTTTTCTTGGCTCTCTTAGAAAGAGCAAGAGGCTTGTGCTGGCAGACCCATCCAAGTGTGGATCTTGGGCTTTGGCTCTGGGTACTGGTGTCTAGGATTCGAGGGGTGAGGAAAGAGGAGGAGGAGGTATAGGAAAAAAGAGGAGAAGAGGGGAGATAGATCTGGGAGATGTTCATATATTTTCTTTTATTTTAAACAGCTCGTGGACCAGTCTTCTTTCCAAGCTTCAGGTCATCAGGCATCATAGTCACAGGGGACTTTGGAGGAATAAATTCTTCTATCTCAATGGACTCATTAGAGGAGTTGCTGAGCTCCAAGCTGAGGACAGGTTGGTCCTGGTCCCAAGGAAAGTAGAGACCCTCCTGTTGACCACCTGAAAACTGATCAGGCTTGGAGGAGGCACACTTCCTGCAGGGCCTGCTCCTCATCCAGCTCCTTCACAATGATGATGATGGTGGGAGATGGCACAGTCTGGGCCTCTGGGAGGGCGTTCTGGGGCCCCTGAGATGGCACATTCTGGCTGCTGCCTTGCAGCAAGTTCAAGAGTGACAGGTTTTCCATGGTTGACTCCACAACCAGGATCAGAATCTTAGAAAAGGGTTCCTGGGTGGGGCACTCAGTCAATGCTGGCCCACTGGCTCCTGAAGTTATGCCTTCATTTTCAACACTGTTTACCTTCACAGGAAGGAGATTGTTTGCAACCTTTGGTGAGGAGGAGTCTTCCTGAACCACTGTAATGCTCAGACTTGACAAGGGCCAGAGCTGGAGGCAAAACTACAGAAGACAGCATCTTGCCAGATGGAGAGAAACTGGGTTGTCATTCATTTCCTCTGGAGAAACGGTTGGATCTAAAGGAAAAAAACCTGCTGGCTTGATCCTTTCCTCACAAGGTGTCTTTGATGTTGATAGAACAGTTTCAGGCATCTACGTGCAGATCAAATTGGGTTGTAATCTCTTTGTTGTGGCAATACTTATATTCGAAAGGTCCTATTTTTGTTCTTTGATGAGGCCCTTGACCTCTGTTGTTTGTGGCCCTGTGTCACACAATCAAACGTTCTCATCCTATTCAACACTAGATAAAAATGGAAGATGAACAGGCAGGCACTCAATGAACAAGAGGCAGATAAGGCTGAACACCAGCACAAACACCCCGATTGTCATGAGCACTGCAGTTTTGGTTTTTCGGTGAAAATATGACAGAAACAACAGCCACGTGTTCTGCTTGCCAACATTTCCATTGTGGGCATCCTTTGGAGCACCTACAGGTTAATGTACTGGATGAAAATGTACAAGAGGATAACAACCAAGCATAGTAACCCAGGAAGAGGCCACAAAGCTGAAGTATCACCAGCACTAGTAATTCCTGCTCCTGGTGCAGTTTTGAGCCATTGGCAATGATGGACAAAGCCAGCGGTGCACTTGCAGGTGCTGCGGTGTTTGACTTTTGTGCTCACGGTGACCTCACACAGAGAGCAATACTGATTCTCCATGACATGATGGTGTTTATATTGGTCCAACATAAGCAGCAGTTGACTGTAGGTGATCTTATGTAGAATGCTCACTTCAGGCAGTCAATGGAGGTAGACACACAGTGCATGATGATATGAAAAAAAGAGTATTCCACCAATCCACAGGCAGTGTACTTCCTCTCATGCAGTGAACTTTCTCTCATGGGACTAAAAATTCAAAACATGGCTAAGGCCAAGGTCTGGCACATAGCCCAGGATATCGCCTGGTATTTGTCTGGACAGGCGAGGTAGCCGTGGGTTCTGGGAGGACCTGTCTCTGGCTCCTGCCCCACCAGTTCATCTTAATAATATCATCAGTTCCTCTGACAACAGGTTTTGATTTGAGTACTTCTGTTTTTTTCTCCCTTCTGTACATCTTGCCTTACTTTCTGTATTAGCATCATTTGCTTCTTGGCAATCTTGATAAGATCTTCCTTGAGCAATGTTCCAGCCTCCACTCTTTAGGGAGCCTGCTATTCAAGTATTCTCTTTGCCTTAGATTTTCCACTTCCAGAGGTGGCTGGTGAAGCCACCCCATCTTGAACAAGATTCTCCATGGCCATAGATACCATAGTCACATGATCCTCAGCTGACAGCCTGGAGGCCACTGCAACCACCTGGCTCCTGTGTCTGCTCTTCTGACTGCCGTACCTCTAACTTTGTAATCCTATTTCTTAATTTGACTTCATCTATTGACTTGCTATTGTGGTAAATGAGGATTTATTTATTTATCATTAGATATTTGTAATTTTTCTCCTACCTTCATCCTTTATATCACTATTTTTATTAAATCAACCAGTCCTATGTATTTATAGCTAAGTGTAAATAAAAAAGAAAGTATGTGCTGCTTAGGAAATGTTTCTCTCTCTCTCTCTCTCTCTCTCTCTCTCTGTGTGTGTGTGTGTGTGTGTGTGAGAGAGAGAGAGAGAGAGAGAGAGAGAGAGAGAGAGAGAGAGAGAGAGATGGATAGATTATGTATGTGAGAATTCCATATATCGTTTCACTGTTTGCCCTGTAGTAGATCAATGTTATGGGAAACAAACAAAAACAGTAAATATTTTTATACAGTACCTCCTATGCACTATAATAAGGACATTGAAGTAGAATAAGTGATTCTAGTCTGTGAAAATTCACATATTTATATAGGAAGTAAAACTTTCACAAGGTTTTGACTACATATAGAAAGTAGTATATAGGCACCTTAGAAATTAAGAGAAAAAGAATGCACTATTTTGACTTGCTACTCAGAAACAGTCTATAGAGAAGACAGGATTTGAGTTAGGATTTAAAATATGGGTAGTAAACAAAACAGAAAAAGAAAAATAAATAAAATATGGGTGATATTTTATGTGCAGAGACTGGATGGAGAATTTTTAGACTGAGACAACTATGACAGTAAGGCATGGAACAAAGAGGTAAAAAGCCAACTAAAGAGAATATCGACTAGGACTAGTTTGGTACATTGCAATGCTGCCAGGGAGTAGGTGAAAATAAGATAAAAACTTATGTATTGATGTTGAATATCTAGTGGGTTGGTTTTCCTTTTATTATTATTTAATTGACCCTTTACATAAAAATAGCTTTCAACTAGCTCAAGTAGATTTTATTATCTTCTTAATAGATGAAGAAGCTTGAGGCTCAGAGGTGTTAAATAACTTGCCTAAGGTCGAAAGATTAGAATGTGGTATAGTTAGTATTTGAACCTATGCAACCTAATTCCTGAGCCTATGCTATTATATATTACCTTTATTGGCTTTGTCTACTATATATTTTGCAAGTATTTTCTCCATTTTCCATTTGTCATCTTAACTTTGTTTATGGTATCTTTTACTACATAGACATTTAAAATTTTATGTAGTCAAATTTCAATAGTTTTAAAAATTTTACTTAGTTTTTGTTTCATACTAAGAAAAGCTTACTATGAAGAATAATAAAACATCCTACTGTATCTTATTCTGACTTTTTATTTATTTATTTAATGTTTTTATTTTAAACTTTATAATTAATCTTGAATATTTTGTTGTCTATGTAAGGATCTAATTTCACTTTTCCTTCAAATGGCTAGCTAATTTTCCCTAAAATATACCTTTTTCTAAATGAGCTGGTATATATCACCTTGATATAATAGATGTTCATAAATTTATGACATAGCTAGAGAGTCTATTAGTTAATGCTTCATTCTGGTTAAGAAGAATTCTTTTAGAAATGCAACCAAGGTCAACCTGGTGTTGCTCAGTGGTTGAGCATCAACTTATGAATCAGGAGGTCATGGTTCGATTCCCAATCAGGACACATGCCTGGGTTGCAGGCTCAATCCCTAGTGTGGGGCATACAGAAGGCAGCTAATCAATGAATCTCTCTCGACATTAATGTTTATATCTCTCCCTTCATCTCTAAAATCAATAAAAATGTATTTTTTTAAAATGCCAACATCAGTAATTTTGGCTCTGGAGATCAAATCTTCCAGGGGAAGGTGATGAAAGTAGAAAAACTAATTGTTAATTTAGGGTACAGGTGGGTGAAACTATTGCCTTCTTCACAATGTTGCCTCAAACAAAATTCTTACATTTTTATTGTAAAATTGAATAATTAATTTGATTGACAATAACCTGCCATCGATTGCAGTAATAAGGATTTATAACTTGACATTTTAGTAAGCAAATCTCTTCAATTTTCTAATATCACCCAGCTTTGGACTAATGGGAAGGCAATCAAACAAAAACAATCATTAGGATCCACAGTCCAGTAAAGACCCTTTCTGTAGAAATGTGAAACTCAGATGGGTTTTCATTTCCTTCAGGACAATATTATACAAGTGTATCAGTGGTTCTTTTGAATAAAGTATCAGGAAATCCATATGCAAATATTGAATATTTTCCCCTATTTCACTATGTGCATGTTCTGAACAACTAATGTCCTCACTTGCCTTTACAGTGGTTCAGTCCTCTTGTATTTTCTTCCACTTAAAATATTTGTTTTTCCTGTTTACCTGCTTCTTTTCTCTGCTTTCTGATGCAGATAGAGCAAGCTGCTCCAGAAATATACTTGTTAGCCAAAAGCAAGTGTCTTGGATAATAGCAATATAAAATTTACCCCCATTAGTAACCTTTAAAAAAACCATGTGGGGTTTTTGTTTTGTTTTGTTTTGTTTTTGTTTTTGTTTTAAGTATATTGCCTGGAAAGCATTCTAAGGTCTTACTGACAAAAGCTTTTCAATCTGTTGACAAAATCAACTGTAAATTTAAAACCATGCTTGTAAGAAATAAACAGAGTTTTTCTTATACAGTTTCCTGGAGGATCGCTAGTGTCCTATTTCAGTAAAGTTCCAACATTCCTTCTTCAGAGTATATGATTGTAGTTTGTGTACATCTACTGGAATTTCTAACCTTCCCTTTGAATACATTCTTTTTTTAAAAAAAAATATTTTATTGATTTTTCATAGAGAGGAAGGGAAAGGGATAGAAAGCCAGAAATATTGATGAGAGAGAGAGACATCGATCAGCCGCCTCCTGCACGCCCCCAACTGGGGATGTGCCTGCAACCAATGTACATGCCCTTGACCGGAATCGAACCTGGGACTTTTCAGGTCCCAGGCCGACATTCTATCCACTGGGCCAAACCGGTTTTGGCTGAATACATTCTTTAGTTGTTCCCTCAAAGAGAGTCTTTTAGTGGTAAATCCTCCTGGAGTTTTTATTTTTTATTTATTTATTTATTTTTGGTTTTTTGTTTTGTGTGTGTGTGTGTGTGTCTTTCATTGTATATTTCATTTTCATTCTCAGAAGGTCACTTTAATAATATAATATCCCACTATTCTCTAGATACCATTATTATTATTAAGAAATTACCTGCCAACTTAATAATGTCTCCTTTGTGGATAATGCCTTTTCTTTCTAGTTGTTTTTAAGATCATCTTTCTGTCTTTTTTGTTCTGCACTTCACTCTATTTCCAGGTGCGAATTTCTACTTATTTGTACTGTTTGGGATTTAATGAGCTTCCTAAATGTGACAATTGATGTCCTTCAATAACTTTAGAAAATTCTTAGCCATTCTTTTTTATATATTGCTTTTCCTCATTTGAATTGCCTCTTCTAGGCATTCTAATTAGCACTTCACAGTCTGTACTTTGCCTTCCAAACTACCTTTAGTGTTTTATACCTAGTTGGCTCTCTGAACTGCAATCTTGATTTTTTCCCCAGTTCTATAATCCATTGATTCATTCTAATCAGCTGTATCTAACCTGCTTTTTAATCCTTTGGTTAACTTTTAAATTTTACTTATTACATTTTTATTTTTAGAAGTTTAGTATATGGTTAGTTTTCAAATCTTCTGAAAAAAATCCTATTGTCTTTTTTTCACTGCACATGTATTTTAATATCTTATATTTCTTCAAACATGTTAAACATAGTTATTTTGTATTATCATCTGATAATTCTGCTATCTGAAGTATCTGAGAGTCTGGTTATCTGGGATATTGTTTATTCTTGTTTCTGGTGGCTTGTTTCCTTTTGTAATATCCTGTGGCAGGAAGGTTTTAAGACCAGTAATCCCCTATATTGCTATACTACAGATATTTTTATTTCTCTCTCTAACTTTTGAAGGATAATTTCACTAAATATAGAATTTTAGATTAACTTTTGTTTTTACACTTTAAATATTTTACTCCACTCTCTTCTTGCTTGCATAGTTTCTAATGAGAAGCCTATCCCTCTATAGCAGCGGTTCTCAACCTGTGGGTCGTGACCCCTTTGGGAGTCAAACGACCCTTTCACAGGGCTCACCTAAGACCATCAGAAAATGCAGATATTAACATCACGATGCATAACAGTAGCAAAATTTCATGGTTGGGGGTCACCACCACATGAGGAACTGTATGCAAGGGTTGCGGTCTTAGGAAGGTTGAGAACCACTGCTCTATAGCTAAGGTTCCCTCACACTCCACCCTGGATCCTTTCAGGATTTTCTCTTAGCCTTTGATTTTTTTTAAATTTGAATATGATATACCTAGATGTAGCTTTTGTTTGCTTTTATTTTAAACGAAATTCATGCACGGAGGGGCGATTCCCTCAACTCAGCTTGCACCCTCTCCAATTGGGGACCTTAGCTATAGAGAAATAAGAATAAACAATATCCCAGATAATCAGACTCTTAGGCAAGTAGGCTTTTAGAGAGAGGACATATGTTAATTTGGGTAGGAGATGTGTTGTTGACTGTTTCTTGTAGCTTTGTGCCAGAGGCTTCAAATTACTCTAGTATTCTTGTAGGGATTTTTTCTCCTCTCTTGAAGAGATGTGAATCTGTGCCTTGACAGCTCTTTCAGCTGTAATCCACTGTTACTATACTAAAGACTTGCTGGATTGGTCGTAGAGTATGTGGGAGGAGGAACATTTTATAATCTTCTAATTGAGTCTCAGTCTTTTAGCAGGCCTGTGCCTTGGGGCTGTGGCCTTTAGAAGTATTTCGGTCCCTTTATTAATTAATAGCTTTGTTGAATAAAATAATCTAAGACTGTAGAGAATTTTATAAGAATTTATTGGAGCTAAACTGAGAAAAATTGCCAGGAAACATGATCTTAAATGCTCTGGAGAATGAAAGTTTTGCAGTTTCTTTTATGCATTTGAAATTAAGGAGGGAATGTAAGGAAAAGTATAAGGGAGTGGCAGAAATCAGGGTTGGATTATAGGATAATCACCAAGATTATGTACTTTCTTGAGGGTGGTTACACTTATTTCAAAGGTGTGTTAACCTAGGTGCACAGAAACAATGGACAGGACTTGGTTAAGGCAAAGAGAAACCTTATACTATAAAAAGTTATAGGCATGACTACTCACTCTGACTTGCCCAGTTAGGAATTTATGATCAGATACCCTGTGAGGTTACTTTTTATAGAACTGATACTGGAGAAAAGTGTGGGTGGTCTTTCTCCATTGTTACAGAGAGTGTGGTTTTGGGGTACCACTGGAATATGCATTTCCAGAGGACCCCCATGGGAGGATGAGATATGGTAGAAAGCTTTACTTTTGTGAAAGACATCCATGGGTTTCTAAAGTCCAATTCAAGTCATAGAAGAAGTGTAGCTAGGATCTCAGGAAAGCTCAAAGCAAAGTCAGTGTCCAGAGTTTCCATTCCATGTTGCGCTGGGTCCAGTTCAGCATCAGGCTAGTGCAGTCCATTAGTCCATTGTGTGTAGAATCTATATGGCCTCGGGCCATATGGGCTAATGCAGGAGAGCCAAGAGAGAGCACCCTGAGCAACAAGAATCCCAAGAGAGCCCAGAGCAACCAAGAGAAGGAATTTCTTTGTTTAGGGAATTAAGAATCTCAAATCTTTCTGTGCTTGCAGAGGTCATGCCAATTCTGGTCAATGACCTGTTCCCAGGTGTGATTGATAGCAATACCTTCTATAGTACCCCCAACCTTACTGGGAATGCATTTATTCTCCTTCCTGTTCAGTTCCTTCCCCCAGAAATTTGCAATCTATGGGGAATAGACTGGCAGCTCTCTGGAGAGTATAAAGCTTTAGCTTTGTGGTGAAGCTGCCCCAAAGACATACCTATATTTGTCCTTCCCTTTGCTCTTTTCCTATTATTAATAATTAGGTTCATTACAATGGTACCAGAACCCCTCCTCCCATTTTTTGTTGTTGTTGACAGTAGTGATAACATTCATACTTTGTATATGTCATAGCTGAATTAGAAGTTTCATTACTGACTTTTAAATTTTCATTGCAGTTTGAGTCTTTGTTTTCAAACAAAAGAAATTAACTCTGGCTAATTTAAGTAAAAAAGAATTTGTCAGAAAGATATTGAAATTCAGGCAGCTCAGGGCATCAATTAATAAAAATTATAGAAAAAGTTTTATCAGCAAAATTTTGGTTCGAACAACTCCATTGATTTCAACTATTTTCAGTACCTTCATTAGTCTGCTCAAGATTCAAATTTCAGGAATTCTTGGAAGAAGATCCCATGAGTATAGTAGAGATTTTTAGTTTTCTAGAATTTTTACATAAAAGTAGAGCAAGCAAACTAGATAGAAAAACTATCTGAAGACAATTATAAGATGTTCCCACAAACCTCAAAGCACCAATGTCCACAGGCCTATGTGTTATTACTGTCTTGGTGGAAGAAACCTGGGGGAAACAATAGGATATCTGATAAGCCTAGGAACAGAAAAATACTCAAATAGCCAATAGATATCCTCCAGAAATTGCACTGGACTAATTGAGGAATATTAGTTGAAACAGGAATTTTGCCCAACCCATTCGATGATGAGGCATAGTGTAAGTACTCCTAGTTCTCTTGGGTTGCACAATGAAGGAGAGAGTGAAATGTTTATTGAGGAACAATATGGATTTAAAATAGGGACCACCCAGTCTGACTGGTGTGGTTTGGTGGTTGAGCATTGACCTATAAGGTTATGGTTCAATCCCC